>CALYLW010000159.1:851624-989234 GCA_944989445.1 Ampullaceana balthica
GAAAAGAAAAGAAAAAAGAAAGTAGAGCGGGGGTGGGGTGGGGGGCGCGTGCTCTGGCTTTGGTCAAGAAATCACAAGACCAGTCTCCTCTTTGGGTTGTGTGGGGGGGGGGTCAGGAGTTGTGTGTGTGTCAGGAGTTGTTACGCCTAGGACATCAAACAAATGAAATGATTTTAAAATAAAGCGGCTAAAAGGTTAATTCAGCAAGAAATCAAAGAAAGCCATTTGAATAACTTTTACTGCGCTGAAAAGATTTTTAAAGTTAAGTTCTTACACGTTGTTTTTATCGCCTACTCACTTAAAATTAAAAACATATTCTGCACTGCTTCAGTCTTCTTTTTAGACTCAGTAGACTGGAAAAAAAAATCATTTAAAAAATGACCCCCTTTCCAGTCCATGACGGACTATGGGGCAAGTGATGTAGCGTTCACAAGTTTTTAGCCACCACTAACGAGCAGGGGAATGTGTGGCCAGCACAATGCCCCAGGAATTAAAAAAAAATATCCAGAATTAATTATCCTATTCCGGGACAAAATTATTTTTGTTGCGGTGAGTTCGTAAACCAAAATTATGAATTTTACGCCACTATCACATGACACATTAATTAGGTTCAGAATATTTACGCATGTTCTTGAACCCCAGAGAATCAACTTAGCACTTGAGACAAAACAAGCGAAATATCACCACCACCACTTCATGGTCATTCAAAAAGTTCAACTCATTTAAAAAGTTCCTCGTTTAAAGCAATGCCACATTTAACTCCCGCCTTTACACACTACGCTCCTTTAAATCCTTGCCGTATGTGGGATAAATAACCATTTAAACTCTTCTCTCATATTTAACCCTAAGCCCTAATATCTGTAAGTTTATCACTCGTATTATAATTACTCCAACCTCTGTCAACTTTCAGCTCATCGCTCATACATGGCAACCATTCCCGCAATCTATAGGCTTTCCGTTCATACTTACCTCTAACCTCCGAGATATGTAAACTCAAATTCACACGTTCCCCTTACCAATGTTCCCTTTAAGCTGCTCGGCTGCGCGGCCGCACAGATATCTGATCGACGCCACGCAGCAGTTTAGAAATACCGCGCTGCAAGTATGGTAAAATATTGCTTAAAAGTGGATGCTGAGCAACTTTGCATACCAGTGTTTTCCCTATACCCAAAACCACCATCACGTATCCCTCAGCTGTGTTGGAGTTAGATAATACTTCATTTTAGTAGTGGTGAACATTTTAAGATAATTAATTTTCTTTGTGTTAACTGAAAAGAAATCATTGACAAAAAGTTCAAATGAGAATGATTTAGAACGCTAACATGAAAGATATTTAAATTAATTATTACAAATGTCAGCTTTGGCATAGCCTTGAATTAAGCACATCAGTGTTGCTGTACGTACGTACATTATAATTTATTGTAAATGTTACTTAATTTGTTTGGAGGGTACAAACTGCCGACAAAGCCTGGAAGACACAACTAGGTCGGGATACAGTTAAGTACTTATGGCATATGTAAAAATATTTCCTCAGTCGAGTGTCCGTGGAACCGAGTACATGACAAGTCGAAAATATGAGTATGAAATTTTCAGAAGTGTAAGTCGTAAAATGAAGAATGCAATTGTCAGAAGAATAAACTTCAAGGCATTCTTAGCTTGATGACTGATGGGGTGGCAAACGCTTAAGTGGTTTCAAGTAAACCGCATTGCAGACTGAGATGGAATGAGAGAGAGAGAGAGAGAGAGAGAGAGAATGAGAGAGAGAGAGAAAGAGAGGGGGTATACAGAAAGAAAGAGAGAGAGAGAGAAAGAGAGGGGGTATACAGAAAGAAAGAGAGAGAGAGAGAGAGAGAGAGAGAGAGAGAGAGAGAGAGAGAGGAAAGAGTGGGTGAGAAGGAGAGAGTTGATGTTGGTGAGAGAAAAGGGTTGGCTGATGGAAGGGGTGAGATGGGATGCAAGTAAAAACTTGGATGATGAGGTGCGTGGCAATGGGAAGAGGGGCGATTTAGAACATTTTGGAGTGAATGTGTCATCAAATTAAGGGGGAGTGGAACGAAGGACGAGGCAGGGTGTGACAGGGACGGCTATAGGAAGGGGGTTCTGTGACAGGGAAAGCTATAGGAAACGGGTGGGGTAACAGCCAGGAGCCTGGAGTGATAACAGCACGGACAATCGAGTGATAAAACGTGTTATTGGCATCTTTGGATGTTTGTGAACTGTGTGCCAGGCATTACTTTCGGGTCTTCTTGCTGGTCTGCTAGGCATTAGCCATTGTGTCTGTCAACTTGTTGGTGTGCCAGACAGCAGCCATTGTGTCTGTCAACATGTTGGTGGTACAGACGGCAGCCATTGTGTCTGTCAAAGTTATGGTGTCCTAGATGGTAGCATTGAGTTGGTTGGTGTGCTAAATGGTAGCCTTGAGCTTTTTTGGTGAGCCTTGAATTGCGTCATACCAGTTTTTTTAGTTGTTATAAGTATTTCAAGGAATTATGTAGACTATGTTTAACTATTATTTCTAATTTAAGCTGTTCCCGTCTATAGGCTTTCGATTTTTGAATTTTTTGACTGCTTAACTGTTACAATATTACACTAATTGGCGCTCAGCCCTTACAACAAAAGTAACACTGAAATGGCAACAGTTGATGAAGTCATTCTTTTCGTCCAGGAGACCTGGTTGGTATTCGGTGGACAGGCAAAGAAAGAGGTGCGCTGATCTTGCTAAGACTCTCTGACGGCCATGTTTTGTACATAATTTTGTGTATGTTTTGGAGTTTGGACGTGTAATGTCATCATTTGTCAAGTTGTCTGTTTGTGACCTCTTTGCATAATAAATAAATGAACATAATGCATACGTTTCTTTCTTTCTATTTTTTTCCCATTACTCTTAACACATTTTTTCGTTTGATAAACTGTTTTGAATCAATTAAGATTTTAAAACTTACTTCAAACTGGGCGATGTTAAAAAAAGACTTTCGTGTTCTACAGTTAACATTTTTACGTAACAAAACAACAAACCTTTCGGCTTGACATTTTAAGACAATAATTTATTTAAATTAAAATACAAGATTCTAGAAATACATTGCCCCCCCCCCACACACACACACATCCATTAATAAGAGGCCAGAAATGACGTCCACTGACTGTGCAATATTTAAATATCTGAACTCAAATCAAACTCCAAGGAATGTATTCAACTCATCGTCCGCTGTCAGGCCCTTCTGACACGCTTTGGAGAACACATTCAACATTATTTCTAAGTGCTTACTCTGTCTGCTAGTGTTTGCGACAATCAAGTTTGCAAATGACATTAAAAAAGAATAACTCATCAAATTGTATTTTTCTGTTAAAATATTTACCTTTCTTTTACACTGAGCTATAACAAGCACATATTATGTTTCACACTGTGCTATAAGAAACACACATGTTTCACACAGCTATATAACAAACACATATGTTTCACACTGCGCTATAACAAACACATATGTTTCACACAGCTATATAACAAAAACATGTTTCACACTGCGCTATAACAAACACATATGTTTCACACAGCTATATAACAAACACATATGTTTCACACTGAGCTATAACAAACACATATGTTTCACACTGAGCTATAACAAACACATATGTTTCACACAGAGACTTTAACATCTCCTACCCCGACCCTTATTTCCACTGGGCATTCTACCTCCCCCCCCCCACCTGCTCCCCTCCTTCACCACCTCAGACATGGCAGTCATTGAAGGCCACCCCACTTCCCGTGGCCGACTTCGATTTTCTCAGGGACCACACCTCACGAGCGCCTATTCCGAAATCCGCCATATATTTATGGAGATAAAGGTGTACTCACCTTGTTCGTCATTCGATCAGTTGGTGGGGTGGGGGTGGGGGTACTGAAGGGGAGGGTGGGGGTTTGAGGGGGAGGGTGGGTGTGGAATAGGGGGGAGGGGGAGACAAGGCAGGAAAGTTCCATAACTTAACTGTCAGCAGAGGTCTTGGGGGATGTCAGACACAGAAGGGGAAAAAAATATTCCTACTTAAGTATGGGGATTGTCGAGCAATGGGTCTACAGAAGATATTTAGAAGATGAGTAGAAAGATAGGAAATCACGGGGTCCAGAGAAGATATTTAGATGATTTTATGAAGATTTTAAATGATAGGGTCCAGAGAAGATATTTAGATGATTTTATGAAGATTTTAAATGATAGGGTCCAGAGAAGATATTTAGATGATTTTATGAAGATTTTAAATGATAGGGTCCAGAGAAGGTATTTAGATGATTTTATGAAGATTTTAAATGATAGGGTCCAGAGAAGATATTTAGATGATTTTATGAAGATTTTAAATGATAGGGTCCAGAGAAGATATTTAGATGATTTTATGAAGATTTTAAATGATAGGGTCCAGAGAAGATATTTAGATGATTTTATGAAGATTTTAAATGATAGGGTCCAGAGAAGATATTTAGATGATTTTATGAAGATTTTAAATGATAGGGTCCAGAGAAGATATTTAGATGATTTTGGGAAGATTAGAAATCTTAGGGTCTACAGACGAGATTTAGAAGATGAGTAGGAAGCTATGAAATCATGGGGTCTAGAGAAGATATTTAGATGATTTTATGAAGATTTTAAATTATAGGGTCCAGAGAAGATATTTAGATGATTTTATGAAGATTTTAAATGATAGGGTCCAGAGAAGATATTTAGATGATTTTAATAAGATTTTAAATGATAGGGTCCAGAGAAGATATTTAGATGATTTTATGAAGATTTTAAATGATAGAGTCCAGAGAAGATATTTAGATGATTTTAAGAAGATTTTAAATGATAGGGTCCAGAGAAGATATTTAGATGATTTTATGAAGATTTTAAATGATAGGGTCCAGAGAAGATATTTAGATGATTTTAAGAAGATTTTAAATGATAGAGTCCAGAGAAGATATTTAGATGATTTTAAGAAGATTTTAAATGATAGGGTCCAGAGAAGATATTTAGATGATTTTATGAAGATTTTAAATGATAGGGTCCAGAGAAGGTATTTAGATGATTTTATGAAGATTTTAAATGATAGGGTCCAGAGAAGATATTTAGATGATTTTATGAAGATTTTAAATGATAGGGTCCAGAGAAGATATTTAAATGATTTTATGAAGATTTTAAATGATAGGGTCCAGAGAAGATATTTAGATGATTTTATGAAGATTTTAAATGATAGGGTCCAGAGAAGATATTTAAATGATTTTATGAAGATTTTAAATGATAGGGTCCAGAGAAGATATTTAGATGATTTTATGAAGATTTTAAATGATAGGGTCCAGAGAAGGTATTTAGATGATTTTATGAAGATTTTAAATGATAGGGTCCAGAGAAGGTATTTAGATGATTTTATGAAGATTTTAAATGATAGGGTCCAGAGAAGATATTTAGATGATTTTATGAAGATTTTAAATGATAGGGTCCAGAGAAGATATTTAGATGCTTTTATGAAGATTTTAAATGAGAGGGTCCAGAGAAGATATTTAGATGATTTTGGGAAGATTATAAATCTTATGGTCTACAGAATAGATTTAGAAGATGAGTTGTAAGATATGAAATCATGGGGTCTAGAGAAGATATTTAGATGATTTTATGAAGATTTTAAATGATAGGGTCCAGAGAAGATATTTAAATGATTTTATGAAGATTTTAAATGATAGGGTCCAGAGAAGATATTTAGATGATTTTATGAAGATTTTAAATGATAGGGTCCAGAGAAGGTATTTAGATGATTTTATGAAGATTTTAAATGATAGGGTCCAGAGAAGATATTTAGATGATTTTATGAAGATTTTAAATGATAGGGTCCAGAGAAGATATTGAGATGATTTTATGAAGATTTTAAATGATAGGGTCCAGAGAAGATATTTAGATGATTTTATGAAGATTTTAAATGATAGGGTCCAGAGAAGATATTTAGATGATTTTATGAAGATTTTAAATGAGAGGGTCCAGAGAAGATATTTAGATGATTTTGGGAAGATTATAAATCTTATGGTCTACAGAATAGATTTAGAAGATGAGTTGTAAGATATGAAATCATGGGGTCTAGAGAAGATATTTAGATGATTTTGGGAAGATTATAAATCTTAGGGTCTACAGAAGAGATTAAGAAGATGAGTTGTAAGATATGAAATCATGGGGTCTAGAGAAGATATCCAATCCAATTATTCCAGGAAGTTCTGACACCCAAGGGTCGCAGATATAGTGTATGACATAACCAAGCTATAAATAATCTCTCAGAAACTTTACTTTCAAGATGGTTTTAGAAGATATTTACAGCAGGAGCCATTCCAAAAATAGTTTAGGGAATGCCCGACAACACTAAGAGAGGGAGGAAAAGAGAGAGCGAGAGAGGGGGGCAGGAGTATGGTCTAGAGTATGGTATAGAGAATGAAAGAGAATGGGAGTTAGTGAGAAAAATATAAACATACACAATTTTTTTTTATTAGGAGTCTTAGAAAATTGATTTCCCCTTCATTGATGCTGACGTATGAGACATAAAGACACATTAGAATGCGATGTAAAGGATTGGCAACTTTAGTGCCTAGATGTGAGACCTAAACACACATTAGAATTTCAAGGATCGGCAACTTTGGTGCGTAGCTTTGAGACCCGAACATACATTAGAATGTCAAGGATTGGCAACGTTGGTGCGTAGCTGTGAGACCCGAACATACATTATAATTTCAAGGATCGGCAACTTTGGTGCGTAGCTGTGAGACCCGAACATACATTAGAATGTCACGAACAGAAACTGTTCTACAAGGTACACGTCTCTTTCCACATAATTACTACTTCAGACGCTTGGACACAAACTGTAATTGTAGGTTTTGTATTTTTTCAGGTTTACCTCTAGCCTGTGTACATTATGCATTGCTGAACAGGACACGTTTTCAGATGGTATATAAAAGAACGGTTCTCACTTTATACAGAGGCAGGGTTGTGACTCTAATGGATAGAGTCAGGGTCAGTGTGACTGAAGAAAATGTCCAAAGAAAATCAGGAAAATAATATGTTTTGATGATGTTATAATAGATTGTAGACGGCTATCTTGAACATAAATTATTGTTGACGTGAATATAGCTGTAGGGCTGCTTAACAAAATAAAAGGGTGTCTGACGGCACGTATGGTTGACAGCGGAGATGTGTGACATATGGGATGTGTGACAGCAGGGTGTCGTGACAGTAGGGTGGTGTGACAGCAGGGTGATGTGACAGCAGGGGGGTATGACAGCAGGGCGGTGTGACAGCAGGGCGGTGTTACAGCAGGGCGATGTGACAGCAGGGCGGTGTGACAGCAGGGTGAGGTGACAGCAGGGTGGTGTGACAGCAGGGTGGTGTGACAGCAGGGTGGTGTGACATCAGGGTTTGAGTGCATGGTAGAAAGAGACAGATAATGAATGCCGACAGCGAATACTGAGTTTAAGTATACACAACGGAATAACGAATAAGTGTGGTTGAGCTGAGAGAGAGAGAAAGAGAGAGGGATAGAGAGAAAGAGAGAGGGATCGAGAGAAAGAGAGAGGGATAGAGAGAAAGAGAGAGGGTTAGAGAGAAAGAGAGAGAGGGAGAGAGAGAGGGGGAGAGATGGTGAAGAGGTGGTGAAAGATCTGTAGTTTTAGCCAGCCACGATTGCACAAGGGCACGGTTTGTAAGCCGCGCTCACGTTCAAAGACGAGCAGATAGAGCCTAAAACGGCTCTTGAGTGGGCCAGGTATTGACCGGTGTGCTGATGTGATGACAGGTAGGGAGAAACACGGCGCCAAAGTAAACGCCACGGGAACTTTACGCGAGATTGTTCCCCTTTTAAAAAAATAATTTGAAATCTACTTCTAAAAAAAAATTGTTAAAAAATTATTTTATAAACACAATGAAGCAAGTAAGGGGGTGCACTCTTGATGCTATTTGAACAAGGTTTAGTGGTTGTCTTGATTTTCACCTCTTCAGAGTAAAGGGTGAAGTTAATCTTGTGTACTGGGCATTACTTTTTACATTAACACCAGCTGACAGTATGAATGAGCAGAAAGAGAAGGAAAAAAAAAGTGAATTCATTTTAAAAGCAATCATTCTGTATACCAGGGATGGCCAGACCTGTAGTACTTGAGAGCCATTTTAACAATAAGAAAAAATGTTGATTTTTAAGGCCTGTCATATTTCTTACATGCTGACGTGTTGGACCAGAGATTACAAAAGGTATATATATATATATATATATATATATATATATATATATATATATATATATATATATATATATATATATATATATATATATATATATATATATATATATATATAGCGACACAAAATATTCTGCCTCTTTGGAGTGTAACGAACCGTCAATGCGACGAAAACCATAACCACGGGTATTGTAAAGTGTGGTTGGTCATTCCAGAGATTTTTTTGAAGTCATTAATGAGAAAGATATAAATTTTTTAAAGTTTGGCATCATTTAAAAGTTATTTAAAGAGTGTTTTGTTTATTTTTTTTCAGCATGTCAGTTAAATTTTTTATTTAATTTGGACATTGTCATTTCTTTTCTTGGGGGTTCAATATTTATTTCGTTTCAATAGAAAGGATATATTTGAGAAATCATATCGATTTATTTACTCTTTTATTTAGATTTTAAAAAATGAATATATTACTTACAATGAATAAATCAATTTAAAAATTACATTTATATTGTGTGTTTATATCTGATAGTTCATACATAAAGTTTGTATATATATCCAAATATTCATACATAGAGTTTGTATATATCCAAATACTCATACAGAAAGTATTGTGTGTATCCAAAAGTGTTCAAACAGGTAGTTCAAAGTTCAAAGTTTAAAGTTTATTGTTCCGTGGCTTTTTTTCGTTCCAATACGTTTAATCCTCCCAGATTTTCTCTGAAATTACATTTATCAGCAGCAAAAGATTTTAATGCTAATTATTTCACATAATGCTTTCTTCTTACTAGTAATTATATTTACATAGATATGAATATTGTTTTTAAAAAATGAGACATAAGAAAGGTTTTCAGAATATTATTTAGGATCAAAATAGCATTTAAAAAAAATTGTATTACTTTTTAAAGTTTTTTTTTCTTTCTATATATGTTTTAATCTTTCATTTATATTTGGTATACATTGCCATGAATTTATTTTGTTATTCACAGAAAATGTAAACTGCTTTAAAAACGTATAATTGTTTTTACTCCTTTATTTTCGTTTACCAACAATGCCAAACTTACCGGAAGTAAAACTATGTGAACTTCATGGTTCAAACTTCGCATGCAATTTACCATGAAAAATCTTTATATAACAATACTGAAAGGTAAATATATCTAGTATCAACTTTTATTTTTTCCCCGTGACAAATGCTAGACCTAAACAATCTAAACGATCACGTAAAGCTACAGGACATATGCTAGACCCAGACAATCTAAACGATCACGTAAAGCTATAGGACAGAAACATATGAAGCTTTCCAAAAATCGTTTATGCCGTGAGCTCGAATTCATGTTTTGACGCTATTACTTTTATTGCTATTGCAAAGCTTCATGACATTGCAAAAATGGTTTCATAATAAATTTTAGATTTTGTCTCTGTAAGTGAATTGTTTTTGTAAGGACTTTTCTTTTTAATCAAGGATAAAAGAACAGCAGATAGAGATCAGGGCAACCTAAGGGGCCGTTTGGGTTATAAACATAGATGTAAGGGCATTTTTAATCAGAGAAAAAGAAATTGTATTACTTTTATTTATATGTTCTCTTACTGGGGCACACTGAAAAAAGGACAGAAACTTTTAGATTTGAAAGCTCGTGCCATGGGGTTTCGCAGGAAGAAAAACATAATATAATATTTCATTTTTTAAATTTATAATGTAAAATATATAAGATTTAAAGACCAAAAAAAAATCATTGCTAACGTCTCGTCTCGTAAACTCAAGATAAGCAACAAAAAAGATTCAGTTTGTATGTATGTACAACTTGAATCAGTAATAAAATTACATTCAAGTGTGAAATTGTGGCCAGACGATGTACAACCCCAACAAAATAAGGACAAGCCTAAACCACGCCGAAGAGCTCGAGCAAAAACTTGGCACATGAGAAGACCCTTAAACACAAACTGCGGTGCTTCTTTCAAAATGCGCATTTTTGGAGTTGCGTTCTAAGAGAAATATTAGGGCTTTAAAAAGGATGAGATATGGCAAGGAAAGGAAAGTTCGACGTATAATTTTTTTATTTTTTTGGCAAAGTGTAGGTTTGGTTTTAGGGAATCTAAAGACCTGCGTGGGGGATTGCTGGGGAAACATATTGGTCAGGGTGTAAACGGGAAGTGAGTGTGGGGAGAAAATGATAGGACAGGCACACGATAACAATGATGGTATGGACAATTGATAACACTGATGGTATGGAAAATTGATAACACTGATGGTATGGACACACGATAACACTGATGGCATGGGCACATGATAACACTGATGGTATGGGCACATGATAACACTGATGGTATGGACACATGATAACACTGATGGTATGGACAAATGATAACACTGATGGTATGGACATAAGATAACACTGATGGTATGGACATATGATAACACTGATGGTATGGAGAAATTATATCACTGATGGTAATGGCACATGATAACACTGATGGTATGGACATATCAGGATAAAGAAAATAAAGAAATGGTTTTAAAACTGAAGAAATTAAAAATTTAGGAAAAGAAAAAATACAAACTATGGAAACACTTAAAAAAAACTAAATAAAATGTCGCAGCGAAAAGAAATTTGTTTTTTTTAAAAATGATTTATCCAAAGTAACTTGGATACAGTCTAACAGACATAAGGGATAGCGATCTCTTGTAAATTCATTTCTATTTAAAGCTCTTCATAAAGATACATTCAATTAAAATGTGTATCGATAAAATTTGACTAATCCTTGATACTAAAGATAAAAAAACAGCCAAAGAAATACTTATGTCAAAAGACATTTGTCTGTACACTGAATTTGAAAGATCGCTGCACGTTAAGCCTGCTACGAGAGCACAGTCAAAAGTGTTGTGAAAGAAATCATCTTCTTAAACTGGGAAAAAAATATTCACTAATCTTTTTTATTTTTCCATCTTTCAAAAGACTGCAAGATAAGTGACATTTAAAAACAAAAACATCAACAGAATTTTATCCGGAACAAAACTTTTTTTATTATTTTAAAGAAGCAGTGTCTTGGTGACAACTCCAAAAGTGCTACTCTTTCTTGTAACAAAATTTTGCATTCACAAATAATGCCAATATTTTATCTGTAACAATGACGGTTTGACTGCGTTATGTGTTAACATGTTACATATTTTTACAGTGACACATCTGCTAGGGAAAGTTGCGTGGGTACACTTGGTAAAAAAGAAACTTACCTGTAACAATGCTGCTGCTGCTATTGTTGTTGTTAGTACATGCTGCCTCCTCCTCTTCGCCTTTGACCTCTTTGCTTGGTTTTGGAGACGGTGAGGCCTCCCTGCTCAGGATGCTGTCACTCGACATGCTCTCCTGTAAGATAGACGAACAAGACAGACTTGATTGGAGACCTAAGGGTGACTTCAATCACGGTAGATATTTGTTTTAGAAGATATGAAGCTACAGTGAACCTTAGGAAGTGGATTAATTTGTTGTGGATGATGGCACGAGAGAGAGAGAGAGAGAGAGAGAGAGAGAGAGAGAGAGAGAGAGAGAGAGAGAGAGAGAGAGAGAGAGAGAGGAGAGAGAGAGAGAGAGAGAGAGAGAGAGAGAGAGAGAGGAGAGAGAGAGAGAGAGAGGAGAGAGAGAGAGAGAGAGAGAGAGAGAGAGAGAGAGAGAGAGAGAGAGAGAGAGAGAGAGAGAGAGAGAGAGAGAGAGAGAGAGAGAGAGAGAGATGAGAGAGAGAGAGAGAGAGAGAGAGAGAGAGAGAGAGAGAGAGAGAGAGAGAGAGAGAGAGAGAGAGAGTGAGAGAGAGAGAGAGAGAGAGAGAGAGAGAGAGAGAGAGAGAGAGAGAGAGAGAGAGAGAGAGAGAGAGAGAGAGAGGAGAGAGAGAGAGAGAGAGAGAGAGAGAGAGAGAGAGAGAGAGGAGAGAGAGAGAGAGAGAGAGAGAGAGAGAGAGAGAGAGAGAGAGAGAGAGAGAGAGAGAGAGAGAGAGAGAGAGAGAGAGAGAGAGAGAGAGAGAGAGAGAGAGAGAGAGAGAGAGAGAGAGAGGAGAGAGAGAGAGAGAGAGAGAGAGAGAGAGAGAGAGAGAGAGAGAGAGAGGAGAGAGAGAGAGAGAGAGAGAGAGAGTTTATTAAATAACACATTTGCATAAGATTTCCTTTCGAAAATTGATAAAATCGTGTAAAAATCATCTTGAAAAACTTTGAAATAATTCAGAAACTCTGCTTGTCCTTATATGTTATTGTGATGAGTGATGCCGTGGAGGTGAGTGATGTCATGTGGTGAGTGATGTCATGTGGTGAGTGATGTCATGGGGTGAGTGATGTCATGTGGTGAGTGATGTCGTGGAGGTTAATGATGTCATGTGTGAGTGATGTCGTGGAGGTGAGTGATGTCATGTGGTGAGTGATGTCATGGGGTGAGTGATGTCGTGTGGTGAGTGATGTCGTGGAGGTTAGTGATGTCATGTGTGAGTGATGTCGTGGAGGTGAGTGATGTCATGTGGTGAGTGATGTCATGGGGTGAGTGATGTCGTGTGGTGAGTGATGTCGTGGAGGTTAGTGATGTCATGTGTGAGTGATGTCGTGGAGGTGAGTGATGTCATGTGGTGAGTGATGTCGTGTGGTGAGTGATGTCGTGGAGGTTAGTGATGTCATGTAGTGAGTGATGTCATGTGATGAGTGATGTCATGTGGTGAGTGATGTCATGTGGTTAGTGATGTCGTGGAGGTGAGGGATGTCATGTGGTGAGTGATGTCATGTGATGAGTGATGTCGTGGAGGTGAGTGATGTCATGTGGTGAGTGATGTCGTGTGGTGAGTGATGTCGTGGAGGTTAGTGATGTCATGTGGTGAGTGATGTCATGTGATGAGTGATGTCATGTGGTGAGTGATGTCATGTGGTGAGTGATGTCGTGGAGGTGAGTGATGTCATGTGGTGAGTGATGTCATGTGATGAGTGATGTCATGTGATGAGTGATGTCGTGGAGGTGAGCGATGTCATGTGGTGAGTGATGTCGTGTGGTGAGTGATGTCATGTGGTGAGTGATGTCGTGGAGGTGAGTGATGTCATGTGGTGAGTGATGTCATGTGTTGAGTGATGTCATGTGGTGAGTGATGTCATGTGGTGAGTGATGTCATGTGATGAGTGATGTCGTGGAGGTGAGTGATGTCATGTGGTGAGTGATGTCATGTGATGAGTGATGTCATGTGGTGAGTGATGTCATGTGGTGAGTGATGTCATGTGATGAGTGATGTCGTGGAGGTGAGTGATGTCATGTGGTGAGTGATGTCATGTGATGAGTGATGTCATGTGATGAGTGATGTCATGTGATGAGTGATGTGGAGGTGAGTGATGTCATGTGATGAGTGATGTCGTGGAGGTGAATGATGTCATGAGGTGAATGATGTCATGTGGTGAGTGATGTCATGTGATGAGTGATGTCATGGAGGTGAGTGATGTCATGTGGTGAGTGATGTCATGTGGTGAGTGATGTGATGGTTGAGAATGATGCCTGAGTGGGGATTGACGCCATGCAACTGAAGTATCCAAAGATAGTGACACCACCATTTCCAGCTAGTACCAAGTTAAAGTAATCAACTATTAGCTTTGAAAGGGTCTGTTTTCTTCGACTTGCTCGAATTACAGTTGTTTTCTTTTAAAGGGCGCTGAACACTATAGTTTCTCAGTACATAAAATACTTCAGAATCCTGTCCAAATAAAAGCGTTACTCTTCACAAGACTTAAACTTCTTTGATGTAATCGTTTAACACACAAATAATGTTATCAACGAAAACTGTACGAAAGAAATGTGGTCTCTAGCTGTACCAGATATTGGAATTGGGAACCGGCTTATCTCTTTGTTGTCTGTTGGAGTGACCGGTGGTCCAGGGGCGTGGAGCTAATCGGCTTGTTTCAGTGCATAAGGCGATTGGTTTAAGAGTGGATAGGACTTCGCTAAAGTCATAAGCAATTGTGAACTGAGTCCTCACGCCAACGATGTGTTTCGGACACTGGTCAGTTCGTGGGTTCTTTTAGGACACTGGGTTGTAAGCGGGGCTTGTCGCGGGAAAAAAGTAGGTGAAGCTTGTTATAGTTATAAATATCTTATTTTAACATAGTTTTTTGTTGTATCTTTTCTTGTCAATTGTTATTGGAGATGTCCGTGCAAAAGTAAGGAAATAATTCTTTGAAGGCAGCAGCGAAAGATACAATTAACATGTGATACAAAAGGGTGAGGGAAAATTTAACAAATAATTTATGTTATTCTTTATACTCCGTGGATTTGTTACTGATTAGACTCGACGCACTCCTCGCCTTATATGAGACTTGAAACAATACAAAACACTTTTCATGTTATCTAGGTAAAAAAGAAATGATTAATTTAGTTTGGGGTTGACGTTTGCAAACTTTTAAATTTTGTGAATTAATTTAATTCCTTAAATCTGAAAATTGTTGATTAAACAAAATTTACAAAAAAATATTATTTTGTACTTTGTTAATGTTAAATTTGTGTTGTTTTTTTTCCTCTTAAATTATTTAATTGAAATTTTAATATAGAATTGTTGTTAACCTGGTTACCCTACTCATCTTTCGACAACTATTAAACCCGCCATGACGTCAAAATCACGTGATATTATAGTCATAACATTGTTGGTTGAAGTCCACCAGGGGACGCACAGAAGTCTTAAATCACGGAAACAACAAAAATAGATACATTAAACAAATATTTTTTGTGTCATCGTAGTTGATCGGGTTCAGTTCTGATATTTGTGTTTGATTCTCTCATACCCATATAATGTCAAAATGTTCACCTTTTTGGGCCAATCTTTACATTGGCTTCGTATCTGTTCTTGGGGTTAACGGGTCAGCGGGTTCTGGGACTAGCGGTGCCATTGGGGGATTATACTATACGTGTGTTCTGTCTGGATATTGCTTAAGCCATGCCTTCTCTTTAACCCTTTCGTTAACTCAATTGAGTAAATGTTACAGTAAATTGGAAAGTGTATCAGTTGTAAGGGATGAGATGGACGTTCACAATTTAGCGATTCAACCGATTTTCGCAATCATTTAACATTGTTGTACCACATGGGATCATTTAACAGTGTTGTACCACATGGGATCATTTAACAGTGTTGTATCAAATGGGATCATTTAAAAGTGTTGTACAATATGGGATCAGTTACAGTGTTGTACCACATGGGATCATTTACAGTGTTTTACCACATGGGGTCATTTAACAGTGTTTTACCACATGGGGTCATTTAACATTGTAGTACCACATGGGATCATTTAACATTGTTGTATCACATGGGATCATTTAACATTGTTGTACCACATGGGATCATTTAACAGTGTTGTATCACATGGGATCATTTAACAGTGTTGTACAATATGGGATCATTTACAGTGTTGTACCACATGGGATCATTTTACCGTGTTGTACCACATGGGATCATTTTACCGTGTTGTACCACATGGGATCATTTTACCGTGTTGTACATCATGCTCTCGGCTTCATGCCATTCAATCATCGACGCACCTGAAAGCTCCCAAATCCCTTTTCTATACCAGCACATGTCACTCCGTTAAGCCAGGAGGCACTGCTTTAAAATTATCTTGAAATATTGATTCCCTCAGCCCACCCGTGAACTGACACTATCCCCTGACCAGTCCTCTCAACACTACCTCATAGCACTCCTCTCAGCACTGCCTCATAGCACTGCTCTCAACACTGCCTCATAGCACTCCTCTCAACACTGCCCCATAGCACTGCTCTCAACACTACATCATAGCACTGCTCTCAACACTGCCTCATAGCACTCCTCTCAACACTGCCCCATAGCACTGCTCTCAACACTACATCATAGCACTGTCTTCTCAACAGGGAGTGCAAGTCATTAGGAAATTACCAGCGGTGGCTGGTGATCACCAGCAGTCAGTGGTGGTCAGCAGCGGTCAAACGTCGTACTTTGAGGGAAGACTGGGGAATTTCTCTGCGTGAGTGACTAAACTGCTTAAGGCGCCTGGGGCCCAGGAGACCACCCCGGGGCCACATTGATGTCCTCTGACCACACGTGACTTTAAAATGTCCGATGTGTCGGGCTAATAGTGGTCCAGCGCTGACCAGTACAATATACTTGACTGTTGCAGTGGACCAAGTAACGCACTACAACACCTGTCGTGCTGGTGAAGCTACTAACTTTGCCGACGTGTCGGGGTTTGTAGCAATGGTTTGGGGTGAAGCACACTTTTTAAATATCATTGCTGAGTATTTCTATGATATGGCCAAATTCCTTTTCCCACAAGCCAATTTGTCACAACCCCAGTTGCCATAAGTCCATTTATCATAATGCCAACGCTTTTCAAGTTGAATGAAGGTTATTATAAATGAGAAAAAAATATATCTTAAATTTTAATCGGAGCAATTTATATAGATTTTCAAAACGATACAGTTACGTGACGTCATTCAATCGCTCCAAAACTGTTCTCCCACATGGCAGACATAATTCTCTTCTGTAACTCCTCAAATTAAAACCAGGATTATCTACCGTGCAGAAATCTGAGCGGTGAAGGCAAAAAACAACAAAAAACTACTCATAAATTCCGGATAAAATTCAAATATTGTAGAAATAAATTCTAGAATGTAAAAATGTCAAAAAAAATTTTATATATTTTTTTAGAAACTTAATTAATTTATTATTCGTATGTATTTGTGTGTGTGTGGGTTGGGGGTGGGGGTGGATTTGGTTCACAATGAATTTTTTTTTCAAAGATGGTGAATTAATTTAAAAGTCTGAGGTAAATATTGAGAATTCTTTGATTGTAGTCTGTGTATGTGAGGTGATGGGCTCAAAGAGTTCTTCCACAACCAAACCATATTAGAGTTTAGCTTTGACTCGAGGTATTCTGTACTAATGGTGCAGTCGGTGAGACCTACATTACCTTTCTGTTCTAGGAAACATGGGATTTGAGCTAAAATAGTTCTAGGCAAAGGGGCAAAATGGAACTATCTAACGTTAAAGGCATACACAAAAGATAATATACTTTCAGGAAATATTTCGCTTACGATCTTTTTAATCGAATTATGATAATTAAAGAGGGGGAAAAAAAATCGCACGGTCTTCTAATATTCTTTTGGGTTAATATTTTTATTTATAAAGTCGCGAAAATTTTTATGTAAGTGACCATACTCAGTTTAGCGTTGATATCTGACACGGATGTGTTAATAAAACCATTACGCAAATTGAGGATAAAATTATACAAAATATCTATATTTATACATTCGATCTCCGCTATAGAAATTTCTGTTGCATGATAATAAAATACTGCGTGAACACCGGTATCATTTTTTAAAGTAACGTCAAATATAAACATTTGTTTTTATATTAAGGTTTCTTACTGCCCTTAATCCCACGTCTACACGGTACTACAGGAGGTCTTCCGCTATGACAGGTCAGACCTACCATGACGATCGCACCACACAATGTGAGGAGGGACCTACCGTGACGGTTACTTTACGCGACAATGTGAGGTCAGACCTACCGTGACGGTTACTTAACACGACAATGTGAGGACAGACCTACCGTGACGGTTACTTAACGCGACAATGTGAGGTCAGACCTACCCTGACGGTTACTTAACGCGACAATGTGAGGACAGACCTACCGTGACGGTCAAAACACGCAATACTGTGAGGTCAGACCTGTTTTTGGCGGCCACACCACGCGACTGTGTGAGGTCAGACCTGCTACCATGTCGGTTCACCCCACCAACAGGTTGCTCCCCCACCCAACGCCGGTGCGCGTATAATGACATCATCGGCTGCTATTTATAGGTATGACTTCACTCCACGTCTCGCTTCAGAATGCGTCTTCGATAAATGCAGATCAACCCACAGCCACAGCACAACCACACGTAGGGACGCACGCACACACACACGTGACTCCTACTCACATACAACCACACGCGCATACCATCCGAGTCACCCCCACCCCCTACAGAGCTCATGCTTACAACGGGCGGGCGTCCCACACCCCCCCCCCATACCCACGATCGCTTCTCCTTAACCTATTTTCATATGGATATTTATTCCTTTGGATTATTTACTTGAATTTTCATTAACTCCCCTTCCCAGCTATTTTTTTTTATTATTACTTTCATGTCCAAAATATTCTCTTTAAGTTATTCTGATGATTTAATTCAACCCCATTTATAGGAAAAGTCATTTTGAAAACTTTTTTAAAGAACAGATTTAAATGATTAAAAAAATTTTGTTCTGGCCTCAGTACCCTCTCTCATCCCGTTTCCTCCTCCTCCCCCCCCCCATTTCATCCCCGCCCTCCTCTATGTTAAGGAATTACCAGCAGGGGCACATGACTCTCGAATCGATAACGCTGTCCGCAAAATGGGTGCGCGCGCAGGTGTCTGCTGCTCCTCTCACACCTCCGGGTCATGTGATCAAACTGGTTCTCGCGTTGACCCCGGACGCCGCCCCCCCCCCACCCAGATCTTGCTGATAAGATCTTGTTGTTAATCTTATAGTGATCTCTGCATTACTTATAAGTCTACACGTTTATCCCAAGCTTATATTACACGAAAAAAATGTTCTTAAAAAGAAAGTATTTACTAATACTAGAAATGAATGATCTGTTCCGTAGATCGGAGCTAAGTTTGTTTAACATAACGGGGGTAACCTTGCTCCGGATAAATTTGAGCAATACACGAACGTCATTCGACCTTTGGCCTATTTCCCAGACTATGAACTTTGAACTATTGATAAAATATTGGGATTTATTCCACGGTTCGAAAGAAAGATTTGGGCAACAATTCTGTTTATTTTTTTTTCTGAACGCTCTGAGCCATTACACGGGTTTTAAATACGGCTGCCCGGATTCAAATATTTGAAAACCGGCTGAAGCCGGATTTATGAAATAAAATCCTACCGGAGCCGGATTTGTAAAAATGGCCGGATTCCGGATTTCCCGGAGACGGAGCCCGAAAACCGGTACACCCCTGGTTTTAAAACTAATTACATGAGACCATGAGATTCACACGGTGCAAAGGTCAGTTAACTCATTGTCTGTTGTCATGAGAGGAACATCGCCAACCGCCCTCCGCTATCCTCGCCCCCGGCTGACGATCTCTGCCCTCGCGCCACTCACTATCTGTGATATTAGGAAGGCAAATAACGCCATTCCTTTGATCATTAGCATAGGGGCCATCACTATATGTCTCGTGGGGGTCATGCCGCCAACTGAATGCGATACTTTGGGCCACTAAGTTAAGGCAGCATCGAACCAACACCATCGCCTCCCTTTGTCCCCCCCCCTGTCCGACCCCCCACCACCACCACCCCACGCAGTCTTCCTTCCTTCCTGGCATTTTCGGCTTACGTTGCTTAAGGTTTTGTTGTTTTGTTGTTGTTGTTTTTTTTAAAATTGTATGACTTAGTCTTAACACTTTTATCTTATCTTAGCCAGAAACTACGATGAGATGTGTACCAATAAGTGTGGTGTCGATGACGCTTTGATTGGTTTGTGTTTGGAGGCAGTGTGCTGTAGCCCCTTGATTCAGGCCAGTTACAGCTGTGGATGTAGTCAAAAGTCAAAAGTCATGGAGCTGAAAGGGCGAGAAACAATATAAAATGTTTACCTCACGACTCACGACACCATTGGGTAATGCATTTTCTTCAGATATCTTTCTAAGCTCTGATTTTTTTTTCGGGGGTTGGGGGGTGGGGGTGGGTTAAGATACCCGTCCACCCACCTACTTACGAGATGGCTCAACTAATTTACTTATTTATGACGTGATAGGAAAAATATGATGTTAGAAATAATGTTGTCAAGTCGTTTAAATGCAATCACTGTATTCGTTTGTATTGCACAAGATTTAACAGAAATGGAATGCAAGGCAGATTAGTGCAGTGGCCTGGGAGGGGGGGAGGTAGTATCATTGAATACATGCTTCCCTAATACATGCTTTCCTAACTTCCTACCAATTTTGCCTCTCTGTACTCACACATTTGCAGAGCAGAACGAAGAGGCGTGTTTTAAATAATGTCGCACAGACGGAGTCATTGCTTTCAAAACCATTTAAAGTCATATATTAATCATCTTACCTTTAACATTAAAGACGCTCATTCTATACAGAAGATTATTGCGTCCTACACTTATTCATGGTTTATGTCTAGTCTTTCTTTTGAACTAAAGTTTTGAAATTTTTTAGTGTTAAAATTTTCTTTGTTTGTTAAGGCAACCCATTCCACGCCCGAATCCCGGATGGGAAGAAGGAGGATTTGTGGGTGTGTGTTGTTCTTGTGAATTGAAAAATAATCTTTTAAACCTTCAGCCTGTCTGTGCAATCTATTACCATTAGTTTGTTGTTGTGTTGTATTTCCTAGTTAGTGGTACCAGTGTACCATTATATTAGGCCTTGTCATAATATGGCGGAGAGCTATTAATAGAAATACTGGGGCTATATTTATCTTTTTTAAGGTCAGATTTCATGAAAATTTAATAAAAGATACGAGTCAATGTGTACATGTTGGTATATGGATTAGGATGTATTTTGTCAGCTATTTGTTAATTCTTAGTTAATTTTAGACAGCAAATCGGACTTGAAAATGGAAAAACAGTTTCGTAATTTTATTATGCTAACAATTTTAAGAACATAGTGATTCGACTTCATTTACGCTGTACAACATTGTTCCGCTAAGATGTAATCTAAAGATAGAACATTACTCTTTGAGCTATGACGTTTTACGGTCTTAGAAATGATCATTGAGACATAATCTTGTCATCATACGCAAAGCTGGGTACCCATGAAATTAAACGGTCAAGTAATCGTCACAAATAGTTTTAGATGCTATGACTTGCACATGCCCAGGGCCGGCTTTCGGCATAGGCAAACTAGGCAGCCGCCTAGGGCCTCCGATTAGTATCATCATTCGTGGGGGGATCTCACAATAATCTTTCCATATTTATTTATTTTTTAAAATTACATTTAGAGCCACCAAATTCACTTCGCCTAGGGCCTACAAATCCCTTAGGCCGGCCCTGACATACTGCTCATTTGAGAGCTCCCGAATTTCACCAGAATCCCCAGGTTGGAGAGAGGAGAAGTGAGTTGAACGATCAGAAGCAGCGGGACCCTGACATACTGCTCATTTGAGAGCTCCTGAATTTCACCAGAATCCCCAGGTTGGAGAGAGGAGAAGTGAGTTGAAAGATCAGAAGTAGCGGGACCCAAGTGTGCGAGCTCCAGGTAAAAATCAACTCGACAGATCACAGTTTGTGTCATTCACTTTCAGTTTATTATCAATATAATTTTTAAATGAGGTTTAGAATCAAGGGGCGGGTTGAGCAACGGAAGTTGTAAATTTTTAAATTTTTATTATAATGACGTGAGGAATACGAACGATAATTTTACTGCCAAACAAATGTCTTCTCAAGTTTTAATATTTTCTTATGTGTTTTTTGTGTACATGTTGCGAGTGTTGTGTGTCTGTGTTTTTTTAAAAATATTATGTATATGTGCGTGTGCGTGTGTGGTATGTGTGTGTGCGTGTATGTGTGTGTGTGTGTGTGTGCGCGTGTATGTGTGTGTATGTGTGTGTGTGCGTATGTGTGTGTGTGCGTGTATGTGTGTGTGTGTCTGAAAGGGAGGGCCGGTAAGGCTAGATATAATTAACAGTCCATAATTTCATGACATTTGTTCTCCGCTACCAGAGTTTGAGTAATTTATCACTACGCCGTGCTTCTCTTGGGCTATGTTACCCGACCCTTGAATCCGTATATGTCTGATCAAGTGATTCCACTCATCTCTCCCCCCCCCATCTCCATCCACCCTATTACATGATGCTGCCACTATTTCTCGACCATCAGCTGGGATTTTCTTCTCCGGGGTTCGATAAAACAAATGTCTAATGTCCAACAGAGATGGGCATAGGTCATAAGGGGTATTGATGTAAAGATGTAAACTTTACCAAAATGACAAAGGAAAGACATTTAGACGCATAAAGTGCCTAGGTCGATTTCTGACGGTTCAGTTAGAGTTTGAGAACCCTTCAGACCCCTTGTATTGCGCGCCATCACAAGATACCACCGGCTTTTGGACGCGCACTTCAAATTTAATGTTTCTTTAAATAATGCTCATATCTTTAAGAAAATAATCGCTAATCACATAGGGGGTGGCATAGGAAAGAGGGTGGCATAGGAAAGGGGGTGGCATAGGAAAGAGGGTGGCATAGGAAAGGGGGTGGCATAGGAAAGAGGGTGGCATAGGAAAGGGGGTGGCATAGGAAAGAGGGTGGCATAGGAAAGAGGGTGGCATAGGAAAGAGGGTGGCATAGGAAAGGGAGTGGCATAGGAAAGAGGGTGGCATAGGAAAGGGGGTGGCATAGGAAAGAGGGTGGCATAGGAAATAGGGTGGCATAGGAAAGAGGGTGGCATAGAAAATATGATGGGGGAGCCCCGGCAGGCACATTAAAAAAAAATAATTATTTTTTGTACGTATTTTTCAAAAAGTGCACGTTTTTTTTCTCTTCTCTAAATGGGCGTGGAATAAAAGAAAAGCCTAGTCCCTATCGTTTGTCATTGATCACAGCCACATTATTTCAGCCACAACCAAACCCACACCACTGCACCCACGCCGAAATATCCCAGAGTTTCAAAAAATGCGATAGATGGATCTGGGGCGTCCCCCCCCCCACCACCACACCCCACGCCACCCGGGATGGCAGAACAACATCGGTCTTACGGGTCTCAACTCTGCGGCTAGTGATGGTCAGCACACTATTCATAATCTCCGTGTCGGTTCTCCTCCCTTATGACGTAGCAGGTCACGAAAAAAAATTTCCCCACCGGAGGTTTGATATCTAAGACATCAGGTCACTTGCCCGTACCGGTCTCCCCCCACCCCGCTAACAACAGGGGCTGACGGAGAGCCGCAGATCGATAAACGTTGGCCGCTGCGACACACCTCATCCTTAGCCCCACGACCGGGCCGGAGCGGTGCGTGAGTAATACTGCATGATGCCGGGGGGAATCCGGGTAGTTTCTTAGTGGAGTAATGTCTCACGGGATATTTCAGTTTGTTTTTGTGTTTTTTGGACGTCGTTTATGTAAGTCAGGTGGGCACAGAGTGTTCAAATATGAAATCAGATATTTCAGGGTTTTTGTGGAGTGGGAAATATAAACTATGTTAATGATTGTGAAAATTTAACCAAAAACAAAGTGGCTGCTTAATGATCATGAATAGATCTCGACACATCTTTAATTGGCTGACGACACATGTGACAAACTCAAGGCACGCGGGCCTCATTCAGTCCGCAGTAAAATTATGTCGGTCTCGAGAGGACATGACCAGTGTATAATTATATCCGATACGAGGGCAAATTTTCCCTCTAAGTTTCGAGTGGTCATGTTCAAAGAAATAATCTCGTGTGCAAATAATCCATTTTTTGTTAGCAAAGTTTTAGACCCCACAAACACACATATATTACCCATATCAAAATTTGCTGCACAACAACTTTAAAATGCTGCGCGGTGTCTGGCAGATAGTTGCGTGGCCACTCAATCACGCAGTCTAGTGGGAACGTTGCCCGAGAGAGGATTATAGGTAAAACATTTTTAATGACCCTGAAATATAAATTGCAAATACAATTTGAAATTTTTAAAAATAAAAATACCATCTTTGTTGAGCGATAGACTACCCGAGGACGTTCTTGCGTCGATTAGAGTAGGTCGAGATAAAAGTTGAGTGCTCAGCGGATGTCCTTCGTTACAGCAGCATTTACTTGCTCGTTTGTGGATACACAAATAGGAAATAAAGTAGTCTAGTTCCTGGATATATATATACACATACTTACATGTACACATACGTATATCTTTACGGCGATCCCGCTTGATGGGGTTCGCCAGTAAACAACGAGACCGGGACCTAAGAGCGTGAGATCGATCCTAAAAAGAGAGCGTCGCATATTTGGTTCCTGGATATTACTTCATATTTAGACTACCCGCTACGGCGAACTTAGCATAATTCAGGAGTCTGTCTGTAAATGCACAATATTTTTTTGTGACAAAATCAAAGCTTTCTTTAAAACTTTAAAGAGAACATTTTATTGCTAAAACAGATACTTCTAGAGCCGATAGGGTTTTACTGATATCGACAGTACGTCTGTGCGTCTAAGTTGTAGAGACGATGTTGCTGCAATCAACGGGAGACGACGCTACGAGACTAAACACGAAGACACGTTAAAAAGCGTGAATGGAGAGAATACACAGAAGACTGAAAATTGAAAAGGCATCTAACATGTCGGCAGAGGTTTTTCAACAAACCAAATTCAAAAACTGAAGCTGCTGTGAAAGAAAAGCTTATTGTGGAGGAGGACATCGCAAAATCAGTCCGACGATTAACAGAAGTATATTCTTAAAATTCTTAAAACGCTACATGATGAGAGTATCTGACATCATGTAATCAGACAACAAAAAAAACAGTTTTCTTGCAAAGATAAGTCTCAGCTGAACGGATTTATGAGATGGCCACTGGTCAGAAAACATAGCTGAACTAAAAACAAGACATTGTTATTTTCCCTTGTTAACAATAAAAGTTATAATGAAGCGGCTGACATAGCAAGGTCGCATCTTCATCCGGGGACAAGAAGAATTTTTAAAAACATGAAATGCAGGCAAGCCAAAACGACAGGAAATGACCTTTTTTTTTACATTTGAAGTCAAAGTTTAATCAACATGAACCTGCCTTAATGGACGACTGCCTTAATGGACCACTGCCTTAATGGACCACTGCCTTAATGGACCACTGCCTTAATGGACGACTGGCTTAATGGACCACTGCCTTAATGGACGACTGCCTTAATGGACCACTGGCTAAATGGACCACTGGCTTAATGGACGACTGCCTTAATGGACCACTGGCTTAATGGACCACTTGCTTAATGGACCACTGCCTTAATGGACGACTGCCTTAATGGACCACTGCCTTAATGGACCACTGGCTTAATGGAACACTGCCTTAATGGACGACTGCCTTAATGGACCACTGCCTTAATGGACCACTGGCTTAATGGACCACTGCCTTAATGGACGACTGCCTTAATGGACGACTGGCTTAATGGACCACTGGCTTAATGGACCACTGCCTTAATGGACCACTGCCTTAATGGACCACTGGCTTAATGGACCACTGCCTTAATGGACGACTGCCTTAATGGACCACTGCCTTAATGGACGACTGCCTTAATGGACCACTGCCTTAATGGACCACTGCCTTAATGGACGACTGCCTTAATGGACCACTGCCTTAATGGACCACTGCCTTAATGGATACTGCCTTAATGGACGACTGCCTTAATGGACGACTGCCTTAATGGACAACTGCCTTAATGGATGACTGCCTTAATGGACCACTGGCTTAATGGACGACTGCCTTAATGGACGACAGCCTTAATGGACCACTGGCTTAATGGACGACTGCCTTAATGGACGACTGGCTTAATGGACGACTGCCTTAATGGACCACTGCCTTAATGGACGACTGCCTTAATGGACCACTGCCTTAATGGACGACTGCCTTAATGGACGACTGCCTTAATGGACGACTGCCTTAATGGACCACTGCCTTAATGGACGACTGCCTTAATGGACGACTGCCTTAATAGACGACTGCCTTAATGGACGACTGCCTTAATGGACGACTGCCTTAATGGACGACTGCCTTAATGGACCACTGCCTTAATGGACGACTGCCTTAATGGACGACTGCCTTAATGGACGACTGCCTTAATGGACGACTGCCTTAATGGACGACTGCCTTAATGGACCACTGCCTTAATGGACGACTGCCTTAATGGACGACTGCCTTAATGGACGACTGCCTTAATGGACCACTGCCTTAATGGACGACTGCCTTAATGGACCACTGCCTTAATGGACCACTGCCTTAATGGACCACCGGCGATGTTTGGTGTAAAAAGTTGACTGTATTAAAGATTGCTTTATATTGAAATTAGTTTTTGAATCAAGTGTTTTATATTTCACAAGCTATTTACCAAAAACCTTTTAAGAAACTTTTTTTTTAAAAAAGTTAATTAATACCTTTTTAATACAAAAAAGGTCACTATTCCATTTCAATGGTCACTTAGATTTTAAATATATTTTCATGTATTATTTATATGACTATATCCATTCAATTGTTCACAATTTCCTTGTCACCAAATCTGATATTTGGATACATTTTACTAGCATTTAAACAATTAAAAATAATTAATTTTTAACCCAACCTAAATTTCCAAGTTTAAACATGCATGTATTTTGAACTGCCGTAGCTGCATTCCATGAAAATAAGAATGAGACGCTTAATGTACAGGACAATCAACAACAACATGTACCTGTTTGTCTGAGACTCAAATAGAGAGCTCAGCTAAGTCTCAACACATAGTTGTGAATTCTGTGTAATCGTAATCGCGCGTGTAGCATTGATCGTTTTTGTCACCGCCAAGCCGGTAGTCAGCGTGTCCCCACCCCTCGATCCACAAACATAATTCAAGCCGAGGAGCGCACGTGCCAAGGGAACATAGCGGTGCGGGCATGGGGCCAGGTAAATTAAGTAAACAGGCCATGCCGGGAGGGTGGGGGGGGGGAGGGGAGGAGATACGATGCGAAGAATGGCGTTGAACCAATTCCTATTTCTTTCATTACAGTCGGAACACCTGTGTCATTTTTACATAAAGGTTATCCACCTCACCCCGTCTCGCTGCGCCCTCCTGTCTCCCTAATGCCCGTATCCTCCTTGTTAATGTTTTTGCCAATACGACTCCCCTCCCCCCCCCCTACACACACCGTTTCTTTCTCTTTTCTCTGCTCCGTTTCTCCGCCGGCTCCGCGTTGGTTATGCGTTTTCCCTCTTAACGGGCACCGGGTGTGACTCACTCTTGTCGGTCTCAACGGTCATCGTTATTCGACTGTTTGGTGTGTCCAGTCCAAGTGGTCAGATTCCCTCCTCCCTTCGCTCCCCACAATGCAAGTTGTCCTCACCGTGTCATAGTCTAAGCTTAACCTAATTAACACTCAGACTGTTTTTAAAAAAAAATGTATTTTACGTCACGCTATCATTGCCGCCATTGGACATTGGATGAAATGTTTGTGTGTGTGTTTGTGTGTGTGTGTGGCAGGAGGGGGTTGGTGGGTATCATGAACCCCAATGCAGCTTCTTGTAGTCTTATAACAACACTTATCACATTGACAGCAACAACAAAACATACCAATTTATTGATAGAAAACAAAACATACCAATTTATTGATAGAAAACAAAACATTAAAAAAAAAGATATTCTCCAAAACCACGTCACCCTACAAGAAACACGTTTGGTGCGTGCTATTTTGTTAATATTATTTTAACTGCAGTCAATCTAACAATTCAATTTTTAGTATCAGAAATGAGCACAAACATAACCAGATACGTTCTCTTATAATTAAAGAGTTCGCCTGCTTTTAAATTTATCAATTGAAGACCCTAGTGCTAAAAGTACTTAAGTCACATTTTTGTTAAAATTCAAACTGACCAGTGGACATTTAACATCTGGTTTAGACCAATCTACTGTATAAAGTTAAGTTGAAAAAAAAACAACCAATGTTATTAGGTCCACATTTTTCAAAGCCTAAAAATTAAAATGCTATCATCAAAGAGACAAAAAATAAATTTAATTTTGATTATCTCAAAATGCGTAAATTGTGACTTAAAAATGTACTAAACTCTTCAATTTTTTCAATTGAGGCGTGATATATACTGCGAGAAACTTTGGAGTTTCAACAATTATCAGGGATGCTAAACTGTAACTGTCATTCATTATTAATATTATTATTAATATCTTCTATCTATATATATATATATAATTCACCAGAAATTAGGACAAGCACAAGACGTGGGCAAATAAGCATGACGAATTGCCCTCGATAGGGTCGACCAATCACAGTTTATGGTTGGTAAGCGAGGATGGTGCAGGGTGGGAGAATGTAACAAAAACCGCAATACGCATGCTCGAGACCAACATTGCGTCGGCTGTCGGCGTCCCCCCCCCCGACGTTCACTCGCGTTGATTTCATTGCTGCTGTTTGTGTCCGTTCTTCCCCCACTTTCTTTGCACCATCTATGAGCAATTGTGCAGCGCATGCTACGCCGCGGGTCGGATCCAGTAGTTAATATTTTAGTATATTATTTCGAATATTGTAAACATAAAATATGCAAGGCTACAATATTAGTCGAAATTAAAACCCGGTCAACGGCAAACATTTTAAAGCATTTCATGCCGTAGATGTAGCAATACGCACTATGTCCAGTGCTCTTTGTTAAAATCGGGACTAAAAATCTCCAAGTATAAATTGAAAATGTATTCATCTATCGTGTTGTACGTTTTTCACCCATCTTATTAAAATGGAATATTGAACATTCATTGGTATGTGTTCAAAGACTATGTATATACACGATCTTTCACGAGTTACGTATCAGAAATGTAGTTGATCTGTACTAGAATTCTAATTAGCGCTTAACTACAACGTTTTAAAAAAAAATAAAAAAATCCTTTTTCATTAAGGAAGTTGTCCTCATAAATCTGTGACAAGGCATGAAACAATTTGTTTTGAGAACCACTGAGTGAATTCTTAAAACGTCGATTTTGGTCTCTTTTCTTCTTCTTTTAATCATTAAAAAACACCCAGAAGTTTGTCTCCGGCAACGCTCCACAAGCCTATCGATTGATTGATTCCAACTATTGCCAGTACACGATAGATTGGCGTTTCAATCAACTGTTCCTTTCACCCTCTCATTTCCTTTCTCTTTTGTCTGGCCCCACGGTGTCTATTGTGTGTGTGGACGCCAAATGACCATGTTCTGGAAGTGTTTATACGAGGTCTCTATGATGTTTTCTGTCTGTCTGAAGGTTTCTAGCGACAAAGTGAGAAAACGAACGGGGGAAATGTGTCCAAAGGAGAGAGAAAAAAAAACCGGTCGTGCATGCCGCGTGACAAAATATTTGACTTGTGCGCATTTGGAGAGAAAGGAAAGGATAACGTGGGGGGGGGGAATTGGTGTAGAAGGGGTGGCGTAGAGGAGTTGCGTAGAGGTGGTGACGTAGAGGGGAGCGTAAGAGATTAGAAATTTAAAAGAAATCTTTTGGGGTAGCAACATTTTTGGCAACCTTAAAAGTATTGGTGCAAAGATGGTTGCACAGACCCTAGCTACGCCACAAGATGGTTGCACAGACCCTAGCTACGCCACAAGATGGTTGCACAGACCCTAGCTACGCCACAAGATGGTTGCACAGACCCTAGCTACGCCACCGCGTGGATATGATCTGAGTTCTGAACCTGCCGAGACGGTTAGGCGTCCAGACGAAAGTGAAACAATAGACATCGCCTACTCGCTCTGTTTGATCATGTGATCAAAGTAATAGTTGGTGCCACACCGAGGACTCCCGGCAGTACCCCGTACACTTGCATCACGTGACAAAGTTCGCCCGTTGATTGGTCGAAACTACGAAATGTTATCACTTGACGACATCATCCGGTATCAAATGTGCAAATTCACTTTTATTATGATGGCGTCGTTATTCATTTTACGGCGTGAGTCTTAACTTTTTGCACAATCGTTGATTAGTTAAAGAGGTGAAAAATTTAGAGTTTGATAATTATTCAACTATTATTATTATTATTATTATTAGTCAATTATTTTGTTTAAAGCAAAAATTGTAGCTGTCCATCCAGCAAGAACACAACCTTCAACCGAATGGCGATGCATGTGCTTCAATGCTATTGATTATGGCCATGAGCTAAAAATCAGGCTTAATATAACATAAAAAAATCATACAGCTGTGTGAAGTTATGTATGAGTTTGTACACAAGGATATAAGTTATTTATGAGTTTGTACACAAGGATATAAGTTATTTATGAGTTTGTACACAAGGATATAAGTTATTTATGAGTTTGTACACAAGGGTATAAGTTATTTATGAGTTTGTACACAAGGATATAAGTTATTTATGAGTTTGTACACAAGGATATAAGTTATTTATGAGTTTGTACACAAGGGTATAAGTTATTTATGAGTTTGTACACAAGGATATAAGTTATTTATGAGTTTGTACACAAGGGTATAAGTTATTTATGAGTTTGTACACAAGGATATAAGTTATTTATGAGTTTGTACACAAGGATATAAGTTATTTATGAGTTTGTACACAAGGGTATAAATTATTTATGAGTTTCTACACAAGGATATAAGTTATTTATGAGTTTGTACACAAGGATATAAGTTATTTATGAGTTTGTACACAAGGGTATAAATTATTTATGAGTTTCTACACAAGGATATAAGTTATTTATGAGTTTGTACACAAGGGTATAAGTTATTTATGAGTTTGTACACAAGGATATAAGTTATTTATGAGTTTGTACACAAGGATATAAGTTATTTATGAGTTTGTACACAAGGATATAAGTTATTTATGAGTTTGTACACAAGGATATAAGTTATTTATGAGTTTGTACACAAGGATATAAGTTATTTATGAGTTTGTACACAAGGGTATAAGTTATTTATGAGTTTGTACACAAGGGTATAAGTTATTTATGAGTTTTTATACAAGGGTATAAGTTATTTATGAGTTTGTACACAAGGATATAAGTTATTTATGAGTTTGTACACAAGGATATAAGTTATTTATGAGTTTGTACACAAGGGTATAAGTTATTTATGAGTTTGTACACAAGGGTATAAGTTATTTATGAGTTTTTATACAAGGGTATAAGTTATTTATGAGTTTGTACACAAGGGTATAAGTTATTTATGAATTTGTACACAAGGGTATAAGTTATTTATGAGTTTGTACACAAGGGTATAAGTTATTTATGAGTTTTTATACAAGGGTATAAGTTATTTATGAGTTTGTACACAAGGGTATAAGTTATTTATGAGTTTGTACATAAAGATATAAGTTATTTATGAGTTTGTACATAAAGATATAAGTTATTTATGAGTTTGTACATAAGGATATAACCAAACAAATTAATTTTAAGTTTTAAAGTTTTCATTTCGAAACAAGAATTGCGGTGTTCTGGTTAGCGTTAACCCCAGCTTCGGATATGAAGAGATGAAATATGAAAAGCTAAGATATGAAATGACAATTTATGAATGGATAAGATGTGAAAAGCTGACAGAATAGTTTTGGCTTTACAGACATTATTTGTGCAGTAAGCAAGAGAGAAAATAATTGCATTCATTGAACAGCAGCACGAATCAACTGTCGAATGAGTGAACTTTCTATACTATAAACACTCTTTTTCTCTTTCCTAGTTCTCCCCCCCCCCTTCTATCATATTAAAAGTCCCCCACTCCCTATATGTCTCTCTCCCTGTCTCCCTCTCTCTTTCTACCCTTCTCCCTGTCGAACCCCCCCCTCTCTCTCTCTCTCTCCCAAGCTCTCCCTATATCTCTGTCTCTAAACACAAAGCCCCTCTACATAGGGCGTAATCCAACACGAGCATCGGTGGGGGCCCATACGGGGCCCGGGACAAACAACATTGGGTGACATATCCTCAGAGCTCATGTCCACTGGGTTTGCGCACGGGGCGCCAGAAGGGAGCGCGGAAAAAACTAAGCCACCCTGAGCCTCATCCCTCGAACTCTAGTCACAGCAGGACTTTTGGATTTGTCAGGAAACTACCACAGGGCGCCACATTCTTATCTCCGCCCCCAACCCCCCCCCCATGGTCAAACACGCGTTTACTCCGAAGTCCCTTCTTTATAGCATCTCCTAGAAAACTAGAGATATGAAAATAATTTGAAGAGAAGACTGGCAATAGATAGAAAGTCAGTGATAGAAAATGGGGGTCTCGAGTGTATATGGACGGATTGATCACGTGACTAACAGGTGATCTAAGACTTACATTGATATTTTTTACGAGTCTGTGAATGCCCCCCCCCCACCCCCGTACTCGGGGTACACCGTTAAAGAGACGTTCGGAAATTTGAACGACTCATCGTGGTTTGATATAAAACGTGTAGGAAACAACTATGTGTGTAATAAATTAATTTCTCTACTTTTAATCTTTTTAATTGTAACAACTCTCGACCATACCTTTCCCATACACACGTACTCCCACGCTTCTAGATATATACCTTGTAATTTAAGCGCTCACTGTGTAAGAGAAATCACCTGAGTTTTTTTTTATATTCTAAGACCGGAAAACGTCATAATCCATTCGGCGATATGCTGTTTTTTGAGCACTAGAAATTGAGTAAACTCTTAACTCTTGAACACCCTACATGAGTATGAATTTATAGACAAACCACGGAGAGCGAAAGATGCTGTATCTAGAGTCGGTGCTACTTCTACATACATGTAATATATATACACGCAAGGAATTCCTTTTCAAATAATGTAATGTATTCTTGAACATATATATATATATATATATATATATATATATATATATATATATATATATATATATATATATATATATATATAATTCTCTTCGTGGTCGGACCCTGCGAGACACCAAGCTGCAAGTATGTTCAACAGATACTAATTTTAGAAAGCAGCGCACCAAATTACTGCACCAATGCATCAAAAGGTGTGCAAATTAAATATGCGCTGTAAAAAAAAATATGACGCCATTGTTTTCGCTGATATTTAAATTTTGTAAAAAGGGAACAATGTAAAAAGAGGATTTGATGACGGTTAATTATAACACAAAAAAACAAAGGGGCGCCATAGGCGCCCTACAAACCCTATCATTAAATACTTTGTGTGCATTTCAGAAAGTTTAATATTTCGTATTGATCAAACAAGTACAAGTTAGTTGGGCTTTTGAAAAAGGTCGGCGCCGTAGGCGCCCTTAAAAAAGTGCATTAAAGGGGTAAAAGAACTCTCCATGAGCAAGTCTGCGGCGTATGCTACGCCGCGGGGCGTCTAGTAATATTATATTTTCAATTTAAAATTTCGTAAAATTAAGTTTTGTACACAGGTTTTCGTCAACTTTCACGATTCCTTCCCTTTAATGGCAATGAATTCATGTTTACAGCTTGTCCTATCGATACCTCCAGAAGTTACTGAGTTATAAATATATCCTATAAATAGATTTCAACCATTAAATGACAAGCCCTATTTTATGTTTTGTTTTATTACCTAAAGCTCAGACGTCAGTTAAGGCAATAATGAGCGCCCTCCCCTCATAGATAAACATTGTGCGACTGTACTTAAGTTAATACGCAGATGACTTATAAAATGACCGACGTCCCTGTATAGTAAAGCGGGTCGAGACTTACCACAAATTAATTGTGACTACGCGGCGTTTCGACCCTCAACCTCCGACCCTCCACCTTGAGCCCGCGACACCGTTTTAAATTATATATCTCAATACGTTCTCGTCCAACAATGGAAAGATAGAGGAACGCTTTTGCGGGCGGGGAGATGAATTATTTTAGTTGTTAACCGCTGGGAAGTGGGGGATGGGGGTTGGCGGAAGGGTGAGTTCGAAACAGCGCGTGCGTGTCTCGGTGGATGTGGGGGGGGGGTGCTGGGTAGCAGCTGCCAGTGACAACATGTGCCGTGGGAGTTAGTGGTCCGTGCTGGGGACATGAAGGAGACGTGGGGTGCGGGGGGGGGGCAAGGGAGGAGACTGTACCCAGTCTGGGGGTATTAGAGATGAAAAGAACAAAAAGAAAAATGAATGAGGGGGGGGGGCAGGGTGTTGTGTTAGTTAGTTTGTGAATAAACAAAGATATAAGGTGCTAGCAAGTTGATATGAAAGGCTTTGGGTTAACCGGTGGCAGCCATAATAGGGGTTCAGACTTGCATTTGGGGGGGGGGCAAAAATGAGGAGTTCGGTTGGGGAAAACATTCGATTTACAGGTTAGGGAAGCAAGTCGTGTTTAGAGGCTTAGAAAACCTGAAATTGAGAAGTAAGAACTAGTTTAGAAAATTTGAGATAGTGGCTTAAATGAGGGAACATGAGATTGAGAGGTTAAATGAGATTGAGAGGTTAAATGAGATTGAGAGGTTAAATGAGATTGAGAGGTTAAATGAGATTGAGAGGTTAAATGAGATTGAGAGGTTAAATGAGATTGAGAGGTTAAATGAGATTGAGAGGTTAAATGAGAAAATATGAGATTGAGAGATTAAATGATATTGAGAGGTTAAATGAGATTGAGAGGTTAAATGAGAAAATATGAGATTGAGAGGTTAAATGAGATTGAGAGGTTAAATGAGAAAATATGAGATTTAGAGGTTAAATGAGAAAATATGAGATTGAGAGGTTAAATGAAAAATAAGAGATTGAGAGGCCAAATGAGAAAATAAACTAAGAGACTGAGTGGTTAAATGAGAAAATAAAATAAGAGATTGAGAGGTTAAATGAGAAAATAAAATAAGAGATTGAGAGGTTAAATGAGCAAATAAGAGATTGGGAGGTTAAATGAGAAAATTAGAGATTGAGAGGTTAAATGAGAAAATTAGAGATTAAAAGAAGAGTTGATTAAACAAGCAGTTTTAAATTGTTAGTTGTGATGGGCTGGTACTTTAGTAGTTTTAGTAAATGAAAACATAAGATAAGGTCATGTGACAAAAATAATAATTAGAGCAATAGATGCCCTATTTGAGGGAATATTTTGAAATAGCTGACCCGCGGCGTAGCATACGCCGCTAATGATTTAGTGACGGGTGAAGACTTCCTGAAAGACACATTTATCAAAATGGGGTGGGTTTGGGCAAACGACTGTGAGTGAATGAAAAGAAGGAACTCTGGAGAGACCCGAGCTGTATCACCCGTAAAAAATGACGGAAGTTTTCAGCTGAAATATTTTTATTTTGAAAAAATGCACTTTTTTAGGGCGCCTACGGCGCCCACCTTTTTCAAAATCCCAACTAACTTGTCCTTGTTTGATCAATACGAAATATTAAACTTTCTGAAATGTACACAAAGTATTTTATAACTTTTTACATTGTTCCCTTTTTACAAAAAATTAAAATATCAGCGAAAACAATTACGTCATATAATTTTTTTTTCTACAGCGCATATTTAATTTGCACACCTTTTGGTGCATTGGTGCAGTAATTTGGTGCGCTGCTTTCTAAAATTAGTATCTGTTGAACATACTTGCAGCTTGTCTCGCAGGGTCCGACCAAGAAGAGAATTATATATATAGAAGATAGATAGATAGATAGTCTGATTTTGCGGATTTATATTTAGAATTAGCTGAAGGTGGTTTTAAGAAAGAAAATAAAATATAAAATTCACCATGCAATTTATCGAAAAAAAACCACAACAATATTAAGAGTTTACACTACAGTTAAATACATAGAAGATATTTTAGCGCTGATGATATGAACGGGCTATCACTCACCAAGGAAACCACGTCCATGTTAAGAGCAAACTATTGACATAAAAGAAATGTATTTCAAAATGTGAATTTTAGCATTTTTTTGTAGAACAATGAGCATCTATTTTTAGACCGGATTATTTTCCAATGCCCTCATGCAGGACAATTAACTAATGTTCCTAGATATGACTTTAGGCCAATGCTCTAGACAGGACCATGAGTCTATGTCCTTAGGAAGGACCGTGAGCCGATGTGCCCGCGTCAAAGACTACCGCCTTGTGGTCCTCTATGCCCTACTGCAACATCACTAACCGTTTAAAAGAGACGTTAGTGGCACGGAAAGAGCTGTCAGTGATAGATTGGGCACGTTCAAGGTGGTACAGGTGAGGTGGAGCCTAGATGGTCGAGTTGCTGGGGTAGATACAGACTCAGACCCACACCTTCAACGAATCCCGGGACTGTATTTACGATGGCCAATGTAAACCCATAAAAGCTTACAATAGATAAGTATTTTTTGCAAGGTTTTTTTTTAAAAAAAAGAAAGAAAAAAAACAAACAACTTACCACTTTAGCGGTAATACTATTTTTAACAAGTAACTTGTATTATATGATAGTTTTTGTGATGTGAATCGAGCTGAAAGAGCACGCAGACATGCATCTCCAGCGTGTTGAAAAAATAAAGTATTAGAGAGTCCAACATTCTTTTACGTTGATAACCTTAACGGAAAATTTTTAAATGAAAGATGAAAACTCATTTAGAATTTAAAGAATAGATTTAATGAACAAAGCATTTGATTTACCGAAATAAGTACTTGAGACCTGAGATTGCGAGGAAAAGAAGGGTGAGGTGGGGTTAAAGAGTGCAAGGACAAGGTCTGTTTTACGATTGTATTTGGGCTATCGGTTCCGTAGTGTTGTATGAGGGTTGCCCCGAAATGGGAGGGAACAAATTAAAAAAAAATCCGCGCACTTAAAAAATAAATAAATGAAGTTTTAAAATGCATTGGCAAATATAGAGAATTGATCTTGTGTATTAAATATCAGGGATACAGTATTGTCGTAGATGATGGTATGGTCTTAGATGATGGTATGGTCGTAGATGATGGTATGGTCGTAGATGATGGTATGGTCGTCGATGATGGTATGGTCGTAGATGATGGTATGGTCGTAGATGATGGTATAGTCGTAGATGATGGTATGGTCGTAGATGATGGTATGGTCGTAGATGATGGTATGGTCGTAGATGATGGTATGGTCGTAGATGATGGTATGGTCGTAGATGATGGTATGGTCGTAGATGATGGTATGGTCGTAGATGATGGTATGGACGTAGATGATGGTATGGTCGTAGATGATGGTATGGTCGTAGATGATGGTATGGTCGTAGATGATGGTATGGCGAATTGGTTAGCATCAACGTTTAGGGAAAACGAGATTGTAATTTGTAAAATGATTACCTGAATGTGAGTGGGTGAGAACTGTGTGGGGTGAGTGTTGTGTGAGTGAGTGCTGTGTGGGTGAGAGCTGTGTGGGGTGAGTGTTGTGTGGGTGAGAGCTGTGTGGGGTGAGTGTTGTGTGGGTGAGAGCTGTGTGGGTGAGAGCTGTGTGGGGTGAGTGTTGTGTGGGTGAGTGCTGTGTGGGTGAGAGCTGTGTGGGTGAGTGCTGTGTGGGTGAGTGTTGTGTGGGTGAGTGCTGTGTGGGTGAGTGCTGTGTGGGTGGGTGTTGTGTGGGTGAGTGTTGTGTGGGTGAGTGCTGTGTGGGTGAGTGCTGTGTGGGTGAGTGTTGTGTGGGTGAGTGTTGTGTGGGTGAGTGTTGTGTGGGTGAGTGTTGTGTGGGTGAGAGCTTTGTGGGTGAGTGCTGTGTGGGTGAGTGTTGTGTGGGTGAGTGCTGTGTGGGTGAGAGCTTTGTGGGTGAGTGCTGTGTGGGTTAGATCTGTGTGGGTGAGTGTTGTGTGGGTGAGTGCTGTGTGGGTGAGAGCTGTGTGGGTGAGTGTTGTGTGGGTGAGTGCTGTGTGGGTGAGAGCTTTGTGGGTGAGTGCTGTGTGGGTTAGATCTGTGTGGGTGAGTGTTGTGTGAGTGAGATCTGTGTGGGTGAGTGTTGTGTGAGTGAGATCTGTGTGGGTGAGTGCTGTGTGGGTTAGATCTGTGTGGGTGAGTGTTGTGTGAGTGAGATCTGTGTGGGTGAGTGTTGTGTGAGTGAGATCTGTGTGGGTGAGTGCTGTGTGGGTGAGATCTGTGTGGGTGAGTGTTGTGTGAGTGAGATCTGTGTGGGTGAGTGCTGTGTGAGTGAGATATGTGTGGGTGAGTGTTGTGTGAGTGAGATCTGTGTGGGTGAGTGTTGTGTGGGTGAGTGTTGTGTGAGTGAGATCTGTGTGGGTGAGTGTTGTGTGAGTGAGATCTGTGTGGGTGAGTGTTGTGTGAGTGGGATCTGTGCGGGTGAGTGCTGTGTGAGTGGGATCTGTGTGGGTGAGTGTTGTGTGAGTGAGATCTGTGTGGGTGAGTGTTGTGTGAGTGAGATCTGTGTGGGTGAGTGTTGTGTGAGTGGGATCTGTGTGGGTGAGTGTTGTGTGAGTGAGATCTGTGTGGGTGAGTGTTGTGTGAGTAGGATCTGTGTGGGTGAGTGTTGTGTGAGTGAGATATGTGCGGGTGAGTGTTGTGTGACTGATTCCTGTGTGTTTAAGTGTTGTGTGGACGACTGTTATGCTGACGACTGTTATGTGGACGACTGGTATGTGGACGACTGTTATGTGGACGACTGTTATGTGGACGACTGTTATGTGGACGACTGTTATGTGGACGACTGTTATGTGGACGACTGTTATGTGGACGACTGTTATGTGGACGACTGTTATGTGGACGACTGTTATGTGGACGACTGTTATGTGGACGACTGTTATGTGGACGACTGTTATGTGGACGACTGTTATGTGGACGACAGTTATGTGGACGACTGTTATGTGGACGACTGTTATGTGGACGACTGTTATGTGGACGACTGTTATGTGGACGACTGTTATGTGGACGACTGTTATGTGGACGACTGTTATGTGGACGACTGTTATGTGGACGACTGTTGTGTGGACGACTGTTGTGTGGACGACTGTTATGTGGACGACTGTTATGTGGACGACTGTTATGTGGACGACTGTTATGTGGACGACTGTTATGTGGACGACTGTTGTGTGGACGACTGTTATGTGGACGACTGTTATGTGGACGACTGTTGTGTGGACGACTGTTATGTGGACGACTGTTATGTGGATGTAGTTAAACTGGTAAATAAGTAGCCTCTGTCACTGTAACAAGTTTTTCTATCTATTGTTGGGGGGGGGGATTCAAATGATTGTTAGGAGTCAGTGAATTCTGAAATAAATCATTAGTTTGACCCCCCCCCCTCTCTCTCTCTCTTTCGCTCTCTCGCTCTCTTTCTCTTTCTCTCTCTCTCTCTTTCTCTGTCTTTCTCTCTCTCTCTCTCTCTCTCTCTCTCTCTCTCTCTCTCTCTCTCTCTCTCTCTCTCTCTCTCTCTCTCTCTATGTGTGTGTGTGTGTGTGTGTGTGTGTGTGTGTTTGTGTGTTTTATTGTAATCATGATGTTGAAGCTGGAGCTAAGTCTGTTTACAATATATTGTAGTACGTATATACTCGTTCGCAAGCCGACCTTTTTTGGACAACATCTAGGGGGAAAAGTGGGGGTGTCGGCTTCTGAGCGGGTCATATGTGATTTCTGCATGGATATTGAATATCGGTGTTGTTATTGTAGGTTATCAAAGTCCTTTTCTACATTCTACAAGATTCGACTGCGCTATCAGAAGCTATAATATATTATTAAAAATCAGCACTTAACTTATTTAATCATTTTTTTTTGGTGAACGTTTGAATAAATTGTTTCACAAATTTTGTTTTCAACCACGGATTTTAATGTACGTGCTTTCGTCACTGTTTACCAAATAATTTTTTTAAAAATATCGGTAACTCTTGCTTAACAAAGAGCAGAAAGACAAAGATAAACAGTACAAAGTAAACAATCATAATGACCGATTTAGCTTGTGGTATTAAAAAAAATATGTACCATTTTTTTAAAGCTGTCCTATTATTTTTTTGAGGGCGGGTCGGCTTGCGATGGGGTTATACACTTTTAATACTTTTCCCTTCCAAAAGTGAGGGGAGGGGGTATGTCGGCTTATGAACGAACGGGCTATAGAACGAGTATATACGGTAATTAATTATGTATTTACAAAATTAATGAAACAACATTTCTTTTAATGATTAACGTAGCTTATGTGTAATGTACTGTCCTTCACGTTGTTATTATGGTATGAATGGTTATTTAATTATTATATTATTATGTATGTTATGATCTCCATGTAAATCGCCGTGAGACCGGTTCCTTGCTGGGATGCAGCGCTATAAAAATTATAAATTTATTATTATTATTATTATTATTAATAGAGCTCTTATTGAGTTTGAGAAATACAGAAATGTGGCAAATAAGGGACGGGGGACTAGAGAGCGGGACAAGGATAGCGATAGAGGGATTTACATTAAAGGTTAGAAAGATAGAAGGTGATATAGCGGGGGAAAAAACCCAACTAAATATTGCTTCTAAAGTAAATGATCTCCATCCCATATTATGTAAGATGTCCTGACGTAAAGGGGTAGTTTTCTTGTGGGATAGTGGAGCAAGCAAGAAAATAAACTAAGTATATAAAATTCGTTTAATTTCAAGATCAAAAGGGGAACAAAAATTAAATAATAAAAATTTAAAAAAAAATAAAGAAAAAAAATAATAAAGACACACACAATACTAATCGATGTCTCCCTATTATGATTACATAAAACTTTCCTTACTACATGCCAGGAAGTATCAACACTTTTTGAGTAAACGACATTAGTTTTCTCCAAAAAGTATGCCTCATTACTACCAGAGTCTTCTAAGTCACAATAGTTGCGAAAAAGGGATAGAGTTCATACAAAGATTGAGGATGGGACGATGCATACATAATGAAACTATGGCTGTCTGTAGACTTGTAACAATTGATGTGGATATTTTGTTTTCTTTCAATTTCTTTTTATGTCCAAAAAAAAATTAACAGCACTATTATGGATAGTTGTAGTAAATTTGATCGAAGATCGGAAATTACCAACGAAGTCAATAAAACTTTGAAATTGTTGCAATGTCCATTTTTGTTATTCCAATGCAATCAATCGTCAATGTATCTCTTGAATTACCTTTATAATTTTCACTCCATAGCTGTTCCAAATGGCCCATAAATATACAAGCATAAATAGGTCCCATTTTCGTTCCCATAGCAACTCCACTAATTTGATTAATAAAATGAACCAAAAAAAAACTTTTTTAAAAAGATGAGGCCCAGCTGCAGTGAGGAATGTAGAATCTCGCATGAAAAAGCAGAAAATAATTTTTTAGTCACAAACTAAGTAGTCACACGGGGGGAAATCAGAAATCTAAGTTTTATTGATATTTATTGTGATCGATTGTGGGATTTAATGTGAGATATAAAATTTGATTACTAAAACAAAAGTTCTGAGTCTACTTGGTTTGTGACTAAAAATTATTTTCTGCTTTTGCATGCGAGATTCTACATTCCTCACTGCAGCTGGGCCTCAACTTTTTAAAAAAGTTTTTTTTGTTCATTTTATTTTCTACTTTTACGCGTTAACAAAAGATTTGTAAAACTTAATTTCATTCATGAAAATTTAAACTCTTTAATTAACACCGTAAAAACAAAGTTTTTGACTATAAATCCCTTATATATGAGACATAACTAAAAAGTATTTATCATGCTATTACGTGACAAACATTTACAGACTGAGATTGCCTTAAATACCCTTTACTGTAAAACGTAGGGGGCAGGGAAAAGTTTTGGTCACGGATGGCTGAACTTAACTCTGCGTTAACCGTAAGATGTCAACAAAAGCTGGCCGCTACATATAGTTCATATCGAGATAAACTTAAAATGCATTAATTTAATTACGGTACATTCGATCGATCTGAAGATTTAATAGCTTTATCCTCCCCACAAGCCAAACCTACTGTGAAAAATTAAGCTCTCTAGCAAGTCAGAAAACGTGTTTACGAGCGTTTGCAAAAAGTTGACGACAGATCCGGAAGCGTTGAATCGTTGACCGTTGGCGACATATACAGATCTGGAATCCTGCATGAGTTAATAGGAAAGGGGCCTAAAAAACTGTCCATTGAACTCAAACGAGTTTAAATTTAGGACCAGCTCAGTCAATCGCAGTATTGCACTTGCGGGGATCTTGAGATTCGTTCATTGTAAATAGTAAATGTTCTACATTAGGTAAAACCAAGGAATCCAGGAGCATTTATCATATGGCTAGTGTCCTTAATGTATGATGGTAAAGTTGCAACAAAAGGTTTAAAAACAGTATCCAAAAAGTCTGAAATTAATTCAAGAGGACAATAGCTGGCGGAGACAATTTGCCTTCCAGTGTTTCCCAGCTTGTGTATTTTTGGTAGTAACTATAAGCATGGTTTACCAAGATCACTGTCAAAAATACGAACATGTTTTGCAGAAGCTGGTAATTGGCCACAATCTATAAGTTCTTCAATGGTCTCCTTAACAATTTCATTATTAGAAATAATAAGATCGTTTGTCCTTGGGGTGTAAAAAGTTTAATTTAATTTAATTGTTTGAAGGTCTCTTCAATGTAAAGTCTCTTAAGGGCTATCCATAACGTAAGTCACGCAATTTTTGACCATTTTAACCCCCCTCCCCCTTGTCACAAACTGTCACAAATCTTTGACCCCCCCCCCTTTTTTTTTCTTAAGTACGTCACACTTTGGAACAAAAATTATTATTTTTTTTTATTAGCAAAATAATTAAAATTTAATATAAAACACCGTGACGTCACACATGGCATTATCGGACACCCCTCCCCCTGTCACAAACTGTCACAATTTCTTATACCCCCTCCCCCCTCTGCAGCGTGACGTACTTTATGGACGGCCCCTTATCCCACACGACGACGGATGCCCCAGTGTTGACCATGACGGAATTTCAGATATTGCCGTAACTGGTATTTTATATGCGAGCAATACACATGATAGGATCTACATGGAAAATTGATTTATAAAACGATTTGGTACGTTGGCTTGGCTCCATATGGAATTAACCAATTTCATAATCTTACCTAACTGTAGAATCTTTTTCCCGTTGTGGTTTTCACTGTAAGTTTTTATACTTCCTCCTTTTTTTTTATCCTGTGTCATTGTTTGTTGTTTTCCCTTTCATTTTATTTTACATAACTATTGTATGATATAGTATGTCTTAAGATTTGAAATATAATTTTATTGCTTATGTAAGTAGCCTACGTAATTTTTGTTTATTGTACTGATGAAGGCATTTGCCGAAACGTTAACTGTCGTGTTAGTTTAATAATAAAGCTCAAATTTATTGTTTTCATTACAAAATGTGTTTGTGTTTTTTGTATTTTATTTAAAAGCTTTATCGCAGTCCTATTCTATATGATATATTTACCGTAAACAACCTGCCAACCTTGCACCCGTTAACAACCTGACAACCTTGCACCCGTTAACAACCTGCCAACCTTGCACCCGTTAACAACCTGCCAACCTTGCAACCGTTAACAACCTGCCAACCTTGCACCCGTTAACAACCTGCCAACCTTGCACCTGTTAACAACCTGGCAAACTTTTGAAGATTCTCACCAAACAACCCCAGACCTCTGAACTGCCCGTGAAGCCGACAAAACTCCATATTCCCAGTCAATGATACGGTATAAATATTCCCCCCACACCCGCCCCCACTCCGGGTTACAACCGATCCCGTACAACTCCGGGGTATGCAACAAGTCAATGATGGTGGGGGAGGGGTGGGAGAGAGACGAGAAGTGGGGGTCGATACGCGTATGTTGTAGCCTCGACTTCGGTCTGGCATTGTTGTTGCTCTTGTTGTAGTTCAGGAGACTTTTGACACTCATCATAATCCTCGAATAAGACAATTACGGTCAAACATTTTTATCTTGTTAAAAGGGGATCCTAAAAATATTTTAATTGACTTTCTTTTACTAGGGGGACACAATCGCATTCAGTTAATTGGGATTTTAAAAAATTTGCTTATAAAAAAAATATGTTTTTCTTGGTAGTTGTTTTTGTTTTGATTTTGTCTTGGGATGTGAATATGTTTTGCTGCCGTGGAGAATCTGTATCAGTCTGAATGAATTCATTGAACCACAACCAAAAGATGCCGCCATATTTCTGCCAGGTGTTACGTTTCACGGTTGCTAGCCTTGAACCACATCCAACTGGGTGGCGGCGTATTACCTCTCACACCGGACGACCAACAAAATTACTGAGGTCATGCTTCTTAGGTGTTGTCTTTTATTATTATAACAAGATATCTTGAATCCTTGTAGATATCACGTAATAGAACAAACGCAGAAATCATGTAAATAACTCGATCGCAAGGAACACACAAATAATCCTTGTATATAATCCGCTCGGACAACAAAGCGACCTTCTTTTCCTAATACTTTCTCGACTTGATCTAGCTGCTCTAATAGCTCAATCCCCCACCGCCCCCGCACCCAACTCCCCTCACAAACTACTCCTCACACACTATATATAGTCCCTCCCCCAGTATTTGGTAACGTGTGTAGACGTGTTCTACATTAGACAACAGCAGTACTCATACCCTTGACATCAGTTTAGAGTTCTGTTACCCTATATCCTCGATCATGGATGAAAAAATGAAAATTATGCCCTTATAAATACCGTTCCTAGCAAGCCTTGGGGACAGATTGAAATAATGTTTTTAAAAAAATGTTAACATCTTATTTATCTCTACTAACGGACTGCTTAAAAACAATAATAATATTAATAAAAAAACAATGCAAGAATTCCAAATAGTTTCCCTCCGTTGGCACAGCTCATTGATTGCGATACTAGGGGTCAATAGTACAATTGTTTTACATAGTTCCCAATTCGTACAGATAACCCGGGGTGTGTAAAATTGCTAAGTACGTTTTGAGCAAAATATGAAACATTGATTAGAGCAAGTCGGTCATCAGTTGAAACCAGTGAAGCATGCTATCGGCCCGTTTAAATTCGGGAAATGAAGAGAATGAAATGAACAAAAAAACTTTTTTTTAAAGGATGAGGCCCAGCTGCAGTGAGGAATGTAGAATCTCGCATGAAAAAGCAGAAAATAATTTTTTAGTCACAAACTAAGTAGTCACACAGGGGGGCTCAGAACTTTTGTGTTAGTTGATCAAATTTTATATCTCACATTAAATACCACAATCGATCACAATAAATATAAATACAACTTAGAATTTAGAAACTTAGAAGCTTTAACATTTTATTAAAACAGTTTTAAAATTGTATAAAGATTCCTAAACAATTTTTGATGTATTTATAATTTTAAACCATAAATTGCATTATCTCTACTTTTTTACTTCTTGTTCCACGACATCGAAAATCACGCCGGCGATGATCCGTACATTGAAAATTTGTGTTTATGGTAAATTGTTTGCCATTTTATTTCTGCTCTGACACCATCATGGGGTGGTACTGTTTATTTGATGACACTTCTCTTGACTTGAAGTCCTATTAAATGTCCTGTTAGCCAAGTTCATCAAGAAAGAAATTTGATAGCAAAATTTGAAATTTTCTATAAATATAAACTTGAACATTCTTAACTCCTTTATTTTCCTTATTTATTTATTTCTCTTCTTGTCTGATGAAAATCATAAAACGGCTAAACTTTCAAATTATTATCATTTGGCAATGTTTCTTTTGTTTTAGATTTCCGTCAGATTTAACCGAAATTAATATTCTTTAGATCTGTTGAAAATTTCAGTAGATAGTTAAACTCACCTTATGTTTATTAGATTTGGGATGGAATCGATAAGAGAGTTTCATAAAGACCTGAAAGAAAATCCCCATCAACACGTTCCATTCACAAAGTATTTTTAAATCCCTTATATTAACTTCACCGTTGTCTCTGTCTGTCGTGATCTCTGTCTCTCTGTCTTGCGCGGGTGGAAAAATAAAAGTAAAAAATGACCCACTTTCCGTGATGCCATCGAGCTGAAATTTGGCACATGGACCCGTGTCACCTAACAATGCATCGTATCAAAATTTCAGATCGATCGAACGTACCGTAATTAAATTAATGCATTTTTAGTTTATCTCTATACGAGGTATGCAATTCAATTTCACTGTTTGTTATTGTTTTTTTTCACGTTATTGTTCAGTCACGCGTTGACGCGACCCATCGAAGTACCGGCGTGCTTTTACATGTTACGTGTCACGCTTAGCTCGGTCCAGCGATCGGTGACCAGAGACCAGACCTTTCCCCTCTCCCACCCGCCCCCCCCCCGGTTATAAAGCAAACGGGAGTTAAGACAGATTCAGTCTGTAAATGTTTGTCGCGTTTGAACATAATCAATACTGTTAGTTATGTCTCATATATAAGGGATTTATAGTCAAAAACTTTGTTTTTACAGGTTTGTTTTATTCGTAAATCAGCTACAGTCACGCCGTAGAGCAAGTTCTTAAGAATGTTATTTATTCTGTCACGGCGTTGAGTTGTTTTTAAATCCCTTATATTAGCTTAGAAAAATCTTGTCGTCATCTCTGTCGTGATCTCTTCGTACATCGGGCGGAAAAAACAAAAGTCAAAAATGACCCACTTTCCGTGATGCCATCAAGCTGAAATTTGGCACATAGACTTGTGCTACCTAATAATGTATCGTGTCAAAATTTCAGATCGATCGAACGTACCGTAATGAAATTAATGCATTTTATGTTTATCAATATAAAACTATATGTAGAAGTCGCTATTGTTTACATGTTACGGGTCACTTGACTTCACGCCAGCCATCGATGAACACATCTCGTGTTTTAACCAGGTGGAATGACTCAATTTCAGGCTGTAAATGTTTGTTGCGTTTGAACATAATCAATACTGTTAGTTATGTCTCATATATAAGGAATTTATAGTCAAAAACTTTGTTTTTACGGGTTTGTTTTATTATGGTAATGAGCTCAGCCCGGGTGGCTCTTCCGTCGAGTGGTGTTTGAGCTGAACCGTTCGCCAAACAATTCGTACAATTATTGTTAAAATTATTTAATTGGATTGGTCTATAGCTTAAGTCAGAAATTGGTCAAAACTGATGGATTGACCCCAGTGAAGTCGCCTAAAACTTTAACAGCTTAATCCTCCCCACAAGCCATATCTACGGTGAAAATTTCAGCACTCTAGCAAGTCAGAAAACGTGTTTACGAGCGTTTTGAAAAAGTTGACGACTTGCAGATCCGGAAGTGTGCACGAGTTAATAGGATAGGGGCCTCAAAAAAGCACAAATGACGTCATAGATACGTAATCATACTCTCATAACGATTCTAAGGTAGCGCCTAATATAGAGTTGAAGATAATCTCAACTACAGTCACGTTAATAGGATAATAGCCCGAGAAACAACGTCACAGATGGGGCCAAAGCTGGAGCTGCACAAGTATTTATAATTATGAACAGTTGTATGTATTATATAGAGAGTCACAAATCTACAGAGTAACAGAGTTTCAGTTAGCGTACAGAGTCAAAAATAGAGTTACTGTTAGCATAGATTTACAGAGCCAGTATTTACAAGCTCTGCTGACAAAAGAGTAGCCCCAGGTGTTAAACATGCTCCACCCCACCCCCACATACATCGTCCCTGTACAACGCACCCGGGTGAGCACGACTGACTGAATACTTCATGTATCTGCGTAAATAATAAGAAAATAAGAGGTGTATAATAAAAGTGTTTAAAAGGGGTGCAGGAAACTTCCACAGAACAGCACTTGTCAGACCCATCGGACCTTCTATTAGATGAGATTGTTTTCCAACCTCGGTTCAGTTTATTCGAGATGGATTATTGTTTATATAATGATGATTTAAACTTTGTTAAAAAGTAAACAAACTAGAAGCGGAAAGACATACATCAAGTTACAACCCCCACCCCCACCTCATAATGAACAATTGAAGTAGCAAAAATAAACTTTCATCCCCCAAAAATGCCTCACATGGCGAACATGAGCTTTTGTACCAAAATGACTCAAATAGTGAACAGCGACTCACATATTGAACAACGCAAGCGTTCGTCAGACTTAAAACCACATTTTATAATTAAAACTTATGTAAAGAGATAAAGAGTACAGAACTACAGGAGCTCACTGAAAAACTTGCAGACAGATCAAGTGCATTTGGGATGCAAATCAGCTCAGAGAAAAGCAAGATGTTGGTTAATACCTCAGCTGCCAGTATGGCAAACATCGTTATGCACCAACAAAATATGGAGGAGGTACATAAGTTTAAATATCTAGGAGCCATCATATCGAGAGTTGGTACCCGTGAAGCTGAAATTCGAGCTAGAACAGGGTCGGCAATGGCAGCAATGACGAAGTTAACCAAAATATGGAACAGCAAAAACATTGGCCAGCCAACAAAGCTCAGGCTTTACATAGCACTCGTATAACCATTGTCCTTTATGGGTGTGAGACCTGGACACTAATGGCAGTCACTCAAAGCAAGCTGCAGGCATTTGAAAACAAATGCACGAGGAAAATTCTCCAGACCTCCTATTTAGAACACAAGACCAATGAATATATCTGGGACAGAATAAACTCTATTGCGGGTCACCAAGAAACCATTATAACAACAATTAAGAGACGTAATATGGCATGGTTTGGTCATGTACTGCGACATGATATACCCCTGACAAAAATTATTCTTCAAGGCACTGTAGAAGGGGGCCGGCGAAGAGGTCGACAAGGCAAAGCTGGCCGGACAACATAAAGTAATGGACAGGGATGAAATTGCATGAATTATTGGCCGCCGCTCAAGATAGGCATATGTGGAGATCGTTATATGTTGATGTGTCCATGCGCAACGACCGCAACGGTCACGGGTCTGATGATGATGAAAGAGATAATCAACCAAAAATGGGGAGACAATGGCATCATTCTTCTTACATAAAATGACAAAACTTGCAATTAAATTAAATTTGCCCATTTCTGGCAGAAAAAAATGTTAGGCAACAAAAATGCTTTTTAGAATCTTATTTAGTGAAAATATCGGGAAAAAAAATTTGTTGCCTGACTTTAAAGCTAAGTAAAAATACCAAAATTTCCAATAAATGTTTTGATCTCATGAATAAATCTATAAACAGTATTCTGGAGTTACACTATTAAGAAACATATTGGCACTTTTTTCTGTGGTACTCTAATTCCAATTGAATTCAAAGAGACATCCCTTGTCACAAGCCATGGTTCTTAATTTCAGCACCGGCACATAATGTTATATAACAAACTTCCGACTATGAAAGTATTGAGAACCGGTGGGTTCAGGGAAGATGTTATTAATACAAATTTACTCTATTCAAAAGGGGCACGATGGCGAGCGACACGGGTTCGAGTCTCGGTGAAGGCAGAGTCTTGCTAGCCACACAATCCCCTCGTAAGCCGTGCAGTATATAGACCAGGGGTGGCCAGACCTGATGTGTCAGGGAGCCATTTTAAATATTAAAAAAATTTTTGAGAGCCGCATTGAAGCACTATGGTTCACGACCCCAAGCAAAGAGAAATTGCTTTAGTGATTTTATTTTTAAAATATTGTTTATTCGAATTTTATGATTTAAACGTTTCAGTTCTTTTAACCCTATCCGTAATCACTATGTTGAAAAAATTTCAGTTACATAATTAACAAATATTTAAATATGTAAAATCTATTGATATAAAAAATTGCACATAGACTCATAATTATAGTGCACATTAATTGTTATGATTTTGCTGAGAACCCTTTGAACTACAACGTTTCTTTCAGTCTGGTTTGGTAGCTAGCTAGTGGTTGTGGTCCTGTGGTGTGAAGAAATTCTTCCAAATTCTGGTTACTAGTTACTTCCCGATACTTTGATTTCATGAACTTCATTTTGGAATGCAAAGATTCATTGAAATTTGTGTTATCAGTCAGCAAAGTCTGGAATTATTTGGATCTAATATAGAAATTACTCCTCAATATTCTTCTTTAATAAAATCCTCATCAGCAGATGATTGTTTAGCACGAGCAATATTCCTACATAATTTGCCTCAGTTAAACTGACACCATCTTTGCTGAAAGCACAAAGTATTGCCCGCCAATGTTCACTTTAAGCAGCGCGGCTGCGCGGTCGCATCGTACCAACGCCGCGCAGCTAATTTTTTGAAACATTGCACAAAAATTGGATGCTGTGTAACTTAGCACATGAGTTGTTTTTTTAAAAAAATTTAGACACGGCCCAACGAACCTTAGAGGGAACATTGGTACCCGCTGCTGAACCATTCCATGTTTTAACTTAGCTAGTTTGCTTTTTCTTAATTCATATTGCAGTGAATACTGCGATGCAAACCCTTAATGGCTTTTTGATAGTGTCGCTTCAAATTACTAGCTTTGTAATTTGCTAGGAGTTTTTGCAAAAGAGTGAAAATTCGCTTATTTTCTTTATTGATAAATGCAAATTCCTCTTCCAATTCTGGTAAAATTCTTTATATTTTCGTTTTCTGCACATTTTTTCCATATTTGATGTAAATTTTTAAATGATAAGTGTCTAACTTTAGTACAACTAACAACTAATGGTCAATACTTCGAAATGCGGATTTTGACAACACCCGTACCAAACATTTTTAAAAAAAATTAACATCATTAACAAGAAACCAATCTCTACTTTAAACTTTTAAATTTTAAATAAAGGCAAGATTTTTTTTTCAATCCCTTGTTTCAGTAAATTTTTAAAAACTTTCATTTTTAAATTTAAAAAATATTTCAAAGTTCTAAATTCATATTTTTTTTCGGGAGCCGCAAAGTGAACACTGAAGACCCGCATGTGGCTCACGACCGCAGATTGGTCACCGTTGATATAGATTATAGATACTTGTGAACGCTGCTTCATTTGCCCAACAGGACATCTTTGTCTGAAAAGGGGACTTTACTTTACTTGTTTTATTTGATAATAGCCTTGAATTTGCTGCCTTTGAGATCTCACCTTGTTCGTTACGTGCGATTCTTACTTAAATTCTCCACTTGAGTGGACGATGCCATAGAAAAAGAGAAAATTAATTCGGACATTCGGATATTGTCCAAAACATCCGGTGTCAGTCATACAGTGTGCCAAGCTCAGTCCTAGTACATCAGTGTGCTATCAAATAAGACAACTGACTTATGACATCTTGCAGTCACCGAACTCTGAGGCTCCTCATAAACTATGAATTATTCCATTTATACATGATGTGTATATATATACATACTAGCGTACACCCATCAAAAATGACGGAAATTTTCAGCTGAAATCTATTTATTTTATTTAAAAAATCCATTTTCTCTAGGGCGCCTACGGCGCCAACCTTTTTCAAAAGCCCAACTAACTTGTCCTTGTTTGATAAATACGAAATATTAAACTTTCTGAAATGTACACAAAGTATTTTATATTAGGGGTTGTTTTTATTTTATTTTATAATTAACAATCATCAAATCCTCTTTTTACATTGATCCCTTTTCCAAAATTAAAATATGAGCGAAAACAATGACGTCATATAATATTTTTTACAGCGCATCTTTCATTTGCACACCTTTTGGTGCATTGGTGAAGTAATTTGGTTTTCCCTGCTTTCTAAAATTAGTAGCGTCAGGACTGACAGACACTACTTGCGTGACAATTGCAAATTATATTGTTCATTAATATATATATATATATATATATATATATATATATATATATATATATATATATATAAACTCTTGTTTAAAGTTTTCCATAACAAACAGCCCGACTGAACCTTTCAAATTTGAATGCATCAGGGATGCGGACTATTGATTAGTTCAAACGACACAACGATACGACACACAAACTCAGTGACATAAGAATTTAACTTTAATAACGCCCCCTCCTCACCCCACCAATGCACTTTTTTCGTTTAAACTCACTCCCCATGAAGAGCCCCAATAAACCGGAAGTATTCCACTTGAGAAACTCAGTCCCCACGAAGAGCCCCAATAAACCGGAGGTATTCCACTTGAGAAACTCCGATTGTTCTACTTACAAAACCACAGTTGAAAATAAAAGCGACACATGAATTCAGTTGCTAATGTTGGACAAAATTATAGTGTAAGATCAGGGAAGTCTAAATTACCAGAAAAAAATTACTGCTGTTTGAGAAAAAAAAAGGGGGGGGGGTGTATTGAGGCTAATGTCTATTGTCTATTGACACCGAGAAATTGGTTTCAATTTAAAAAGCAGACCAAGGTCACCTTAAAGCAGTGGTTCTTAACCTTTTGGGGTCCATACACCCCTTCAGATGCCCCAAAAAGTTCATGCACCCCCTCGTGAAACTTGCAGAAAATGCATAATAAACTAGGTTTATTTTAAATACAACAGTTTTGACAATAGGCAACAGCGAATTTAGCGAGAGATCTGCTGCTTCTTATGATCAATCAGCGATTTAAATCTGGGGACTGTTTTGGACAAAGCAACTCTCATATCATCCTTTGCATTCAACGTATTCCTTTCCTTGGTTTTAATCTTCATAGGTGTGGAGAATCCTGCTTCACAGAGATAGGTTGTAGCAAATGGAAGGAGAGTCAGTACTGCCCTCTTGGCTAGTTGTTGGTAGGAATCTAGCTTGGTGCACCAAAATTCAATCAATGTATTACAACTGAAGGCACTCCTTTGTACTTCTCTGGTTCTCAAATCAATCAGGTCATCTTTAGCAAGGTCACTGTCGTCAATGTTGTCCAAGTCACAGAGAAAAGGATTGCGAATCCAAAGGTCTTTCCTAGCAATTTCTTGACAGAAATACCCGTCAAAGGACCTTTGCAATGTTGAAAGGTGCTCTGAAATGTCCCCTTTGATGTTGTCAGGCAGTGATCCCTCAGGGCTTCCTTCACCAGATATTACAACTTTATCCAAGAGTGGAAAGTTGGCCAATTTGGACTTTTCTAGTCGTCGTTGGAATAGTGGCACTTTGTTAAGGAAGGCTTGCAATCTCTTAGTAGCATCCATTACAGTCACAGCAGGTCCTTGGAGAGATGTGTTCAACTCATTCAAGAGGGTGAAGGTGTCAGCCAGGTATGCCAAGTAATGAATGAAATTTGGACAGTCAAACTTGTTAGCAAGGTCACTCTCTTTTTCTCGCAAGAAAATGGCAAGCTCCACTCTCAGTTCTACTAACCGAGAAAGTATCCGTCCCCTGGACAACCGGTGCATCTCAGTATGGTAGAGCAGAACTTCAGGCTCAGAGCCCACCTCCTAACAGAACAACTTGAAGAGGAAGGGGTTCAAGGCATGTGAGCGGATAAAATTTACAACTTGGACTGCAGTAGAAAGAACTGAGTTCAAGGTTGGAGGTAGAGTTTTGCATGACAGGGCCTGAAGATGAAGGAGTTTGTAGTGACAATATATGGAACTTCTTTCTTTACCAGTGCTGAAAATCCTGACTTATTACCGAGCATGGAGGGAGCACCACCTATGCAAATTGAAAAATTTTCTTGAAGTTCAGTCAAACTGGTTTTCAGTGAAGATTGCCCTGACTAGCTGCAGCACATCAGCAGCTTTGGTAGTAGCTAGGAGTGGCTTACAAAAGAGAAATTTCTGCTTCAGCAATCCATTGAGAACATATCTCAGAAATACAAGAATCTGACTGCATTGTTCTACATCAGTGGATTCATCCAGCTGCATGCTAAATGGAAAAGTACTGTTTCTCATCTCACACAAGACTTGATCCAGAATGTCTGCAGCCATGTCACTAATCCTAGAATGAATAGTGTTATTGGACAAAGGAACTTTCTCAACCTGCTTCCTCTGCTGGTGACCACACATTAGTTCCACCATCCCCAGAGCACAAGGCTTCACCAAAGTTTCTCCAATTGTGTGGGGCTTCTTGTTCTTTGCAATAAGATATGCAACCTTGAATGATGCCTCCAGTGCAGGTTTCTGTGACAAAGAAAACACAAGCTTGGGCAAGGTACCTGAGGTCAAGAAGCGAGCTCTCTTCTGCTTGAAGACCTCAACATTGTCCTTGGAATTGTGTGGATGAACTTTCTCCAAGTTCTCTCGGAGTCTAACAGGCTTCATGTTGCCATTGCACAGGAATTTTCCACAGAGGAAGCACTGAGGCTTTTCTGTGCCATCTCTATCTCTCTTTTTTTATTATTTATTAACGATTTTGAGGGGGGTGATGACAATCGGAAAGTTGTACCAGTCACAGGCAAATTTTTAAGACCTTTGCAGCGTACGGAGCATGAAAGTGAAGGGAAAAAAATCCCAACATTTACATCCGCTTAAAATAGTTAAAGGATCACCGGAAGACATATATCTGACGTATTTGATGACAAAATTAAATTATTTGTAGAAAACTGTGACGTAAAACACGAAATTCCTAGGAACACGTAGAGCGAACCGTTCATTTTGCGAAAAAAAAATTCCGTCAATTTTCGACATGCGCAGAACGATACGTGAACGAGTATAACCTATCAAAAAGGTTGTATATTGGCGTCCTTTGACGCTGCATACCTTGCTTATGGTTTACATTTTCAGATTATTAGTTTTTCTTTTCTATTTTTTCCTTCTTCTTTTTTTTTCTTCCTCTTTTTCTTTTTTTCCCCCCTCTGAATTGTTCATGCACCCCCTGGAACCTGTTCATGTACCCCCAAGGGTGCATGCACCTCTGGTTAGGAACCCCTGCCTTAAAGTCATGGGAGTTGAAGAACATTTGCAGGAACAATTTTTATATATTTTTTATTTGAAAATAAATTTATAGATATAAAATTTTAAAAATTATTAACAGTTTCATAATTTTTTTCACTTTTGCTTAACCTTAAATGACATTAATTTTAAAAAAGATTTAAAAATTTTAAATATAAATAGTTCTTCATTTAATACGTTTGGGGCCGCCAATAAAGTACGTCACGCTCCAGAGGGGCGGGGGCGGAGGGGGTGTAAGAAAGTGTGACAGTTTGTTACAGAGGGGAGGGGGGTCCGGCCATGTGTGACGTCACGTGTTTTATATTAAATTTTAATTATTTTATTAATTTTAAAAAAAATTTGTTCGAAAGTGTGACGTACTTATGGGGGGGGGGTGTCCGAGATTTGTGACAGGGGGGAGGGTGGAGGGGGGTGGGGTAAAATGATTAAAAAAAATAGCCTGACGTACTTTATGTACGGCCCCTTTCCTTAAGACGAAAACATTGAGTTTGAGCAACAACAAATTTATTTCAAAACTATTTCCTAATATCTTTACCTTACGCCCATTCCCCTATATATCTATATGCAGATTATGTTTTTTTAATGTTTAAGAGTAGGCGTTGTGTTTAATGTGTTGTACTGTCTGCTATAACCACTACATACCCAAACAGCAAAGTAACAATAAATATATGTGTGTACTGGAAGGCACCCACCCACACGACGGATATAATGTACACCTTCAACATAAAGATATGAAGATGCAGTTGTAGTTTTTTGCCTTATAAAAAAGTGTTTTTTTCTCTTTAAATTGTAAAAAAAGTAAATTTAAAAAAACACTTAAAAAACAACAAAACTATTTAATAAAATTCTTCTGTAAAATAAAATATGTATCATATTATTTTCTCATGTCTTTTCTTTGATTGTGTTTTACACTTTAAATTGTAAACTAAGTATAATCGAAGAAAAGACACAAAGAAAAAGAAAACAAACAGTACCAGAGAGGACTTTAAAAAAATGGTGTTTATCATTATTATTATTATTATCATTATTATATTTTAAATTTTTTCTTCATTTCTAAATAATTGACTGAACAAATAAATCTAATGAACGATAGTACACCCACCGCCGCCCCTCCCCTAATCACCAGCGCCGAGCGAGTCACCAGGAGTCGCCACACACACAACCACGTGTTGACTCACGTAGTTGACAGTGTGTGTGTGCGCGTGTGTGCGTGAGCATGCCAAGGCCGTATGGCTTGCGTGTTAGACAAGCCGACAAAGCGGTCTGTGAGTGGGGGGGGGGACCCGATGTTTTAAAAAAAACACCAAAAAAAACCACACACAAACAACAAAACTAGGCGACACTTGAAGCGACTTCCACTATGTGATGCCCCGCTGTCTATTTATAGAATGGTACAATCCACACGAGCATCAAGGGGAGTGTAGAGCTTTCATTCACTGTGTAGATAGATACACAAAGCTGCTTTGGAACAGACGATGGAACAGGTCTGGGATGTGCAATGAAAAGTTAGTCACGGCCGCATTCTATCCTCAAAATCACAAAACAACAAAACAAAATATCGTTTAGTTTAAAGAGGGCTGTTGAGCAGCAGTCAAAAGCTGTCATCTGAAAGGTAGGGGCTGCTCTCTTAAGGTAACAGCACCGGTTGTAGGGCCCTACTAAATAAACAAGAGGGCGACCAGCCTCAGGTGTAAGCTACTAGTGAAGCCCCTTTCAATGAATCGATGTGAATGATTACAGACAATTCTCAGTAATGAAATGAAGCCAATTATTTGGTTGTTGTGCACTAAAAGAATATAGTGTAGACAATGTTTAAATAGCTTATTAAAATGAGACTCACGTGACGGGGCAACAGAGTGTCGTAATGTTAATCAGTGGTCGGTGAGCGGTCTCTCGGTGAGAATGAGGGTGATTTCGGTTACCGGTTACGCTCTGGCTCCCGGCAGTAGCAAAAGAAAATAGGTGAGTCCCCCACCGTAGCGCACCGTTATGAACACAGGCGTGCTGGCTGAGATCACGGCTACACGGTGGTGTTGTCGTTGGGGGTCTGTCGCCAAAACGCTCGTGTAAGTTCGCCTCACGGTCTGTCCCTCTCCCCCCACCCCCCCCCCACTCTAAGCTTTGCCTATTTCGATACCGGCCCACGTGGTTGGCGCGCCACCAAAAAAAAATTGAGGGGGGCGACGTAAGGGGGGCGACTCGGTGTGTGAGTGCCACGGTCGTGCCCCTGGTCGCTCAATAGACTCAACGGGGGAAAGAGAGAGAGAGGGGGAGAGAGGGGGGGGACAGGCGGTGTAGACAACAGAGAAATCAAGGGGTCGATGGTGTTGTCATCAGAGGTGGTGGTGGCGCAGAGGGGGAGGAGGGCTGGCTGGAGAGCAGGTAGCATTGTGGGAGTAACATGGCCACAGTTTAGAGTTGGTGTTGTCGGCGAGACGAGGAGGCACGGTGTCATAAACTTATGGGCTTTTACACACAACGTGCGTCGCTTAGGGGAGGGAAGTCGGCGGGGCTTGGGGTAGTGGTATTTATTTGAATGATTGAGAAAAGGCTGGTAATAAAATGTAGTCCTTATTGTGATTCGCACAAACAATGATACATATACAAAAAAAAATTAAAAAATAAAATAAAAAAAGAACACAAGTGACATATGTTTGAATGGGCTCATAGGATTAATCCAGTCTAAGTTAATCCACGTACTTAAGCGACTTCCCTTTCAGTCCCATGACAGTGTCGGTGGCATATTACTGGTGGCCGAGTGGCTGGCGAGGGTCGGTGACATATTACTGGTGGCCGAGTGGCTGGCGAGGGTCGGTGACATATTACTGGTGGCCGAGTGGCTGGCGAGGGTCGGTGGCATATTACTGATGGCCGAGTGGCTGGCGAGTGTCGGTGGCATATTACTGATGGCCGAGTGGCTGGCGAGGGTCGGTGGCATATTACTGATGGCCGAGTGGCTGGCGAGTGTCGGTGGCATATTACTGATGGCCGAGTGGCTGGCGAGGGTCGGTGGCATATTACTGATGGCCGAGTGGCTGGCGAGGGTCGGTGGCATATTACTGATGGCCGAGTGGCTGGCGAGTGTCGGTGGCATATTACTGATGGCCGAGTGGCTGGCGAGGGTCGGTGACATATTACTGAGGGCAGAGTGGCTGGCGAGGGTCTGTGACATATTACTGATGGCCGAGTGGCTGGCGAGGGTCGGTGACATATTACTGAGGGCAGAGTGGCTGGCGAGGGTCGGTGGCATATTACTGATGGCCGAGTGGCTGGCAAGGGTCGGTGACATATTACTGATGGCCGGGTGGCTGGCGAGGGTCGGTGACATATTACTGATGGCCGAGTGGCTGGCGAGGGTCGGTGACATATTACTGATGGCCGAGTGGCTGGCGAGGGTCGGTGACATATTACTGAGGGCAGAGTGGCTGGCGAGGGTCTGTGACATATTACTGATGGCCGAGTGGCTGGCGAGGGTCGGTGACATATTACTGAGGGCAGAGTGGCTGGCGAGGGTCGGTGGCATATTACTGATGGCCGGGTGGCTGGCGAGGGTCGGTGACATATTACTGATGGCCGAGTGGCTGGCGAGGGTCGGTGACATATTACTGATGGCCGAGTGGCTGGCGAGGGTCGGTGACATATTACTGAGGGCAGAGTGGCTGGCGAGGGTCTGTGACATATTACTGATGGCCGAGTGGCTGGCGAGGGTCGGTGACATATTACTGAGGGCAGAGTGGCTGGCGAGGGTCGGTGGCATATTACTGATGGCCGAGTGGCTGGCGAGGGTCGGTGACATATTACTGATGGCCGGGTGGCTGGCGAGGGTCGGTGACATATTACTGAGGGCAGAGTGGCTGGCGAGGGTCGGTGACATATTACTGAGGGCAGAGTGGCTGGCGAGGGTCGTTGGCATATTACTGAGGGCAGAGTGGCTGGCGAGGGTCGGTGGCATATTACTGATGGCCGAGTGGCTGGCGAGGGTCAGTGACATATTACTGATGGCCGGGTGGCTGGCGAGGGTCGGTGACATATTACTGAGGGCAGAGTGGCTGGCGAGGGTCGGTGACATATTACTGAGGGCAGAGTGGCTGGCGAGGGTCGTTGGCATATTACTGAGGGCAGAGTGGCTGGCGAGGGTCGGTGGCATATTACTGATGGCCGAGTGGCTGGCGAGGGTCGGTGACATATTACTGAGGGCAGAGTGGCTGGCGAGGGTCGGTGGTATATTACTGAGGGCAGAGTGGCTGGCGAGGGTCGATGGCATATTACTGAGGGCAGAATGGCTGGCGAGGGTCGGTGACATATTACTGATGGCCGAGTCGCTTGCGATGGTCGGTGGCATATTACTGATGGCCGAGTGGCTTGCATGGGTCGGTGGCATATTACTGAGGGCAGCATGGCTGGCGAGGGTCGGTGGCATATTACTGATGGCCGAGTGGCTTGCGAGGGTCGGTGAGATATTACTGATTATCGAGTGGCTTGCGAGGGTTGGTGGAATATTACTGAGTACAGAATGGCTGGCGAGGTTCGATGGCATATTACTGAGGGCAGAGTGGCTGGCGAGGGTCGGGACGTCTTAAAGACAAATGGCAGAGTGGACGGCGATAAAAGTTCTTGATGATTTTCATGTAGTTGTAAACCTGACGTCAAGAAAAGAGATTGGGTCGGCCCCAAGGAGCCCACGTGATGATGGATGTAACAAAACAAAAAAAAAGAGAGAGAGAGAGAGAGAGAGAGAGAGAGAGAGAGAGAGAGAGAGAGAGAGAGAGAGAGAGAGAGAGAGAGACTAATTTCACACAAAAATATATACTATTCTAGGAGCTATGTATAATTTCGTGTATATAGTCTGTAGCTTGGCCAAAAGTTTGAGATGGTTGACAAAAAATTGTTCATTTAAAAGTGGAAATAATAAAAAACGATAACAATCATTGGGGGCCGTCCAAAAAGTACGTCTCGCTATTTTTGACCCTTTTTAACACTGCCCTTCCCCCCTGTCACAACCTGTCACAAATCTTGAACCCCCCCCCCTAATGTACGTCACACTTTTGAACAAAAATTCCTTTTTTAATAACAAAATAATTAAAATTTAATATAAAACACCGTGACGTCACAAATGGCCAGACCCCCCTCCCCCTGTCACAAACTGTCACACTTTCTTACACCCCCTCCCCCTCTGCAGCGTGACGTACTTTATGGATAGCCCCTTGTAGGGCCATGACGCCATATGCAATATAACTAAAGCAATAAAGCTAAAACAATGGAACTTAGAAAGGTGTGATAGAATTCTATCTTTATATAGTTGTTTTGAAATGGATTCAAATTTAAATAATCTTATTTTAAAAATATTATTTAAAAAAAATAAAAAGAGAAATATACGGTAAGCAAAATCAAAATGCAACCCAAACATTGAAAAACTTATTTCGAATTTTTTTTTAAAGTATCGAGGTAGACATTGCACAATTAGTCAAGGAACCAAGTAGACCAGTGCTTCTCAAACTTTTTTAGTATGGCGGACCGGCAGGAATTTTTTCCATTGCACCAGACACCGGTGCACTATTTTCCCTGCACTGACAATTTTTTCTGTTCCCTTTTTTTTGAGAACTTCAGCGGACCGGCAGCGGATGGCCCACGGACCGGCACCGGTCCGCGGACCACCACTTTGAGAAGCACTGATGTAGACCATCAGGTAGTTAGGGCACAAGTTAGAAAGGGGCATCACATAGACATTTCACCAGAAAAGGGGGCACCAGATAGACAGGGCACCAGGTAGCCAGGCTCCAGGTAGACAGGGCACAAGACTGACAACACTCAGCACCAGACTGACCGGGCATTTAAGCAGGAATACATATTCAAGGCCAAAAAGTAAATTGCTATAATTCTTTGCGTCATGAGTAGAGACACTCAACATACATGGACAGAAACATGCAGGCGAGACTTCGCTGGACAGCTTAAGCTGTTGTTGAAACTAACAGTGTTATTTTATAACATTAAGAAGAAAAATTAATTAGAAATGAGGAGCCGTAACGTGTACACAGAGCAGAGGCGTCACTAGGGGGTGCGGCCCCGCACCGGTGACACTATTATAGGGGCCCCACAGTTTACACCAAAGTGTAAGATTCTGTATGTTCCCGTTATTTCGCACTGGCAGACTCGGAGGAGTGTCTATGGGGTAAGTTGTGAGGTGGGTGACACCGTGACCTACCGCTCTGAGTAACACCGACCCTAGTGACGCCTCTGATACAAAGTATTCCAGCTACACACTGAGCAAATTTGGTCTCGACGCATTCAGCCCACTCTAACCGTAACAATACGGAACTCACGCCATGTGTGTTCCCCTGCACCGCATCCTCCCGGTCACCTTACAGACGGACCCTCCCCTCCATCCCCACCCCGCCGTGTCTGCCCCTGCACCCCTACCTTTCCAACAACGTCACCTCTTCCTCCTCCTCCTGGCCGACTGTGTCACCCTTACGTGAAAATGGATCGAGCCCAACACAGCCCGCACCGGCACGTGCACGCACGCGCACTCCTCCGATGTCCCTTTGTGTCACTCCCCCCTGCCCTCCTCCCCCCCCCCGCACGTCCTCTCACCCCACCTTTCCGTCAAGTGCCTGGCATCATCAACAGCCCTCCCCTTCTCGGGTCTCAGCGATTTCCTCCCCATTGCTCCCCCCTCCCCACACACACACAAACTCATACCCCGCCGCGTACGTTTGACAAAGAAAATACTGAAGAGAGTCGCTGAATTTTTGAATAGGGGAAAGCCATACTACAGTCTTACAGCCACCATAATTAGTTCAATGGCCAGGACATAGTTGTCTGTTGTTGTGAAAAAGGGCGGGAGGGGGAGGAGAAAAGTTTTGTGTGTGAGTGCGGGTGTGGAGGGACGGGGGAAAATGGGGTGGGGGTGGGGTAAAGAGATGGGGAAAAATATTCGTCCATTCATTTTTACTCTGGTATTGTTGACCATTCTCATTCTCCTCCCCTCCCCCCCCCCAACCGTCAGAATAATATTTCTTTTGGACTTACGGCAACATTCTGAGCATCACAACTTGGAGGCACAAGCGCTATTATATGCGACGTCACAAACACTGCTATTCTATGTTTATTTGGCTGCAGCGGCAGGCTCACCGATACCCATGCAGGGGCGCGAAAAATAAAATCCTGAAAATACGTGAGATAAGTGAACTCCGTAAGTCAGGGGCGGATTAAGACTGCACGGGGCCTCAATTCAAACTGGGGCCCTATCCAGCTAGCGTCCCTTTAAATAAAATGATTGCTAACAGCTAATATAAGACTGTAACTTGTAACAAAAAAGTCCATTGGTTCCTTGTTCATAATGTGTCTGTTCTCCGGAATCTATTCATAAAAAAACCGAACACAAAGTAACAACTGTTTGCCGGGAAACTAAAATTGAATGAAAACAAAAAAAATGTATTTAAAAAAAAGACAAATGAAAAAAAAACACCATATGCCACCGCTGGGAATCAAACCCGACATCGCTTAAGCTACATGCCAACACGTTGCCACAAGACCACGAGCTTCTGACGATAATTTAAAATTTAAAAGATATAAATAGTTATCATTAATATTTTCTCTTATTGAGCCATTAAATCAAGTTTTTCGATATTGAGGCTATCGGGTCCGAATAGCGATCAGATTAATAGATAAGACTTTATTAATTTATTTAATTTATGATATTTTTAGGGATTCATGCAAACATTTGAATTATACTAAATTTGGGGGCCCTTAAATCATCGGGGGCCCCTGGCTTTATCCCGTTCAGCCCCCCCCCCTTTAATCCGCCATAGCCGTAAGTTGTGAAGTAACTTGAGTTCAAGTATGGCCGTTGTCATGGGTATCCACGTCTTTTTCAGGTCCATATTGCACGCCGGACGACTGTCGGAACATAAACTATGTGTTCATTTGTTGACAGTTTGATGGTAGACAGAGTAGAATGCTTGAATTCAGAGCATCACACTGTCTATTAGTGATAAATTAAATGTTTATGCTCCGAACCCTCAACTTTATTTAAATATTTAGTTTGACGTTGTTAAAAATGCACAGACTTTTTTGCACGTTTTCTTATTTTTAGCAGTATTAAAGTTTAGCACATTGATATATATATATATATATATATATATATATATATATATATATATATATATATATATATATATACAGAGGCGTCACTAGTGTTTGTGTCACCCAGTGCAGTAGGTCATGGTGTCACCCCATCACAACGTACCCTAAAGACATCCTCCGAGTCTGCCAGTGCGAAATAAAGGGAAAATACATATTTTTACACTTGGTGTCACCCCTTGTGATGGTTCACCCGGTGCGGCCCGCGACCCCCGCATCCCTTAGTGTCAGATAGAAAAGATTATCTGAGTTAAATGTTAAATTTGTGTAAGTCATAATTAACTACACATTATTTTATATGGTGAAAACAGAATGATGTTATAATTATAAGTTTAAAACTGTATTTTAACAAATGTATTGCTAACATTTGCTAACCTCCCTTTAAATGCAATTTTGCTATCGGAAAATTCATTCTTTAAAATTATTTTTCTTGTAACTACAGTAAAATAACTTATATTATTGTTTATGCCAACTACAAAATATGCGAGACTGGGTCACAGGGCGGCCACAGCCAGGAGAAGGAAAGGGAGTAGGGGAGGTGGAAGGAGTAGGAGGGGAAGGCTCGCAGGTAACAGCTGGCCAGGCACACGACCAGCACGCGCCACGTTAGGACCAGAGCTGACCGGGTCTTGTCAGGGAAATGGCCGGCTACTTTCACCGCAACTTCCTACCCCCGCCCTCGTGCTCCGCACGGTGTCTCGCGTAGGTCACTCCATCTCAAATCAGTCATGGACACATCAACGACTACAGAATCGGTCAGCAAAAATGTTTCCGGGCCACGGACCTTTACTAAGAGGAACGATGGCCAACTCACTACTTTTGGGCCACTTATCTACCACTTATCTATTTCTTCGGATAGGTTATCAGTTCTTAGGGTCACAATTCTATTTCTTTGGGTCACGTTCAATATTACCTTAAAAAAAAAGACTCGTGTGCAGAGGCAGAGTGGCACGGCATCCATTTTTGTGTGAAACGGCTTACAAAATTTGCTGCGCGGTAATTCTAAGCTGCTGCGCTGTGTAGGGTCAGTTATCTGCGCGCCCGCGCAGCTTCTTGGGAACTGCGGTCACGTTTCTATTTCTCAGGGTCACTATTCTATATCTAAGGGTCACGGGTTTATTTTCTCCGCCCATGATTCCATAAGGTTTTGGAATGTTACACTTGACACTAGTATTGTTAATGCACCTTAGTGTTGGAGCGGGTGTTGCATCTGGCGTCAAAGTCTTTTGTTAACCATTAGGAGAGACCAACACAAAAAAAGGGGAAATCTAATGACTCGCATGTGTTGTACATTGGCAGTTTTCTGGAAAGCTATAAAATATATGATGAGTTAAAATGGTGTCAGCCATGGTACAAGTAACAAATGTACACGTTTTTATTATCGGTAGTCAAACGGTGACTAGGAGAATTAAAAAAGTCGGGGGGGGGGAATAAAAAAAAGAAAACACATTTAAAAATAAAGTTTAACAAAATCAAATGATCCCCGTAATTGTCTCTAGGAAGTCTTTTCTGACGTTTATAAATAATTAATTCATCTAGGAGGGCAACAACAAGCACAGAGTTTCTCAAGCATTGTTTGGTGATCATGATTTTATAAAGTACCGTTAACTTAAGGTCAACGCTTGAGAACTTTCGTCAACGTTTAAACACTGTGGTGTTAAGCATTGCGATGTTAAACACTGATGTTAAACACTGTGATGTTAAATATAAAACATTTGGGATGTTAAACACTTTAATGTTAAACACTGTGATGTTAAACACTTTGATGTTAAACGCTAATATGTTAAACAATGTGCCGTTAAAAGCTAAGACGTTAAGCACTAAGATGCATATGAAACACCGTGATGAGAAATATTGTGGTGTTATACAATACTCCGTAAATCACTGACATATTAAACACTGTGGTGCTAAACACCTAGACGTGATATATTCTGATGTTGTACATATAGATTTTAGATGATAATAAAAAAAAACCCCGTAAAAAACCAAGTTTTTCACTAAAAATCCTTTATGTATGAGACGTAACTAAAACAATGTTCAGTATAATACGCAACGCAAGACCATCCAACAATACAAAATTGTAGTTGTGTCGTAAAACATGTTTAATATAATGCGCACCGATCAGGAATATGTTTATAAAAAATGTTGTCAATAAAATACGCACCTTATTGCGCGACAGAAAGGTTGTTCAATATAATGCGCACCCTTACACTCTATCTAAAAAATAACATGACACATAGGAATAAATAAAATAATCTTAAAAAATCAATAATTCAATTACGGTACATGTAATCGATCGGAAATTTTGATACATTGTTTTTATTATCGGTACAAAACTGCCTGCTAAATTTCAGCTCGCTAGCTTACGAGCAAGTGGGTTAAAATCGATCCAAAGTTTTGACGATAAGCAAGGGCCCACGCAGACACCACGAGTTAATATAAAGGATTTAAAAACTAATGAGTATTTCTGTGCATGTATTAATTATACCACGCAAGGACGCAAGATTATTGTTATAAAATTTTTTTGTTGTATCGTAAGTACTATGACTTCTAGCCACGTTATTCACTCGCTTGGAGGGTGACGATTTGTTTGTGTTGCTCTTGTAAGGAATTTAACAATTTCATAAGGAAACTAATTGAACTAACTCACCAGTCAGGTGTTTGCACATTGTTTCGTCGATGCTTTCCGAAGATAAGTCTTTTCTTATATTGTAAATCAAATGAACAAACGGTGCGCAATTTTTAAAAAATAATTATTGACAAATATCCTTTTTAAGCCGCGCGGCTGCACACACATCTGATCGACGCCGCGCAGCACTTTTGAATTACCGCGCAGCAAATTTTGTCAACTATTGCACAAAAAATGGATGCTGTGCAACTTTGCACACGAGTTTTTTTTTACTTTGCACACGGACCAAAAACCTTAGAGGGAACATTGATTATGGGTACAATATTCTCATAACTGTCGTTTGACACAGGCTTAGATAGAAGGGTGTGGGGCGGGGATGTTTTTATAAATATCGAATAGGTTAATTTTAGGCATCGCTCGGGCTTTGTCATGAAAAGAAGGAGGCAAGGTTTCGTCCTGCCCCTGATGACACTAAACCTAGCTACGCCACTGGTTTGGCAACAACGAAATTTAGTCGTTTTTTTGGTGGTTTTTTTGCGTCCCATAACCTCGTGGTCGTAGCGGGTTCTAATGTTTTCTATTAGAACTTTTTCGAAGCTTGGTGGAACTTGGCGGCGCCCATATTTTTTGCGTTAGTCATTCATCAACATTTTTATTGTGGCTTTAACGTGAGGCTTGTGAGGCGAGCGCACTATTGACTTCGCTATCCAGCCGCACTATTGACTTCGCTATCCAGCCGCACTATTGACTTCGCTATCCAGCCGCACTATTGACTTCGCTATCCAGCCGCACTATTGACTTCGCTATCCAGCCGCACTTTTGACTTCGCTATCCAGCCGCACTATTGACTTCGCTATCCAGCCACCAACGAAATGGCATGGTTTAATTCTGTGTGCCAAGAGGAAAGTAACAAACTTAACCAATTTTAACGTCTGATACATCGTGGACTTATGCCTTTTTTTTCGGATACTTGTATTGGGACTGCCCGATGTGAAATTAAACACCACTTACGTCATCGATGTCCTCAACAGGAGATGTGAAGGTCTTGTCACCTGGTCGCATGTGATGACGGTAGGTCTGTGTGATGGGGAGCTTGTAGTCGATGGTTTGAGGACCACTGGACGTGGATGTCTCGTCCTAAAGAACACAAATAAAAAATTACAGAAAAATAAGTAATCAGGGAGTCCCACTTAGGATGGAATATCCTGTAACAGTTGTCACCACGGGAATGTCTGATTCAGAATATACAGGAATACACCAAAACTATACCTCAGCAGACAAAATAAAGCAAAAATAATGCGGGTGGGGGGGAAGAAAGCAAAATTGTTTACTTTTCGTCACTCTGTAGGCAGTTGAATTTTTGTTATTATGAAATCAGCTCTCATTGATTATATTTTTAAGGAAGTATCAAGTGGCGTAGCATGGGGGGGGGGCTGTCTGTACGGTACAAATGTGACCTGGCGTCAAGATACGGTGGCGCCAAAATAAGGCTTACAACGTAAATTAATATACATAATTTACTATGTATGTCCGTTCCTAACGCTACTAATTTTAGGAAGCAGTGCACCGCTTTAAAAAAAAAGGAAAAGCACCACACAAAAAAAATAACCCTTTTCGGGCGTCCTCATAAAATTGTTCAATATGGAAATGCGATTTAATTTTTATCTTTTTGTCTCTACATTTTCTGATTATTAACTATACGGCTTTCAGGCAAAAGGGACAATTACAAAAACTATACAAAAATCACAAATTTCAGCTGAAATATAATTATTTTGAAAACTTCCGTCATTTTCGACGGGTTATACACTAGTATTATGATAAATGAACATGCGTCAGTTATTACAGTAACTGGTTTGGACGTCAATTTTATAGTGTGTCCACGGGCGCAAAATATCCCACACACGCCTCTGCTAGTATCTGATTGTTTATTTTATTGCTGTCCGTGTTCCTCATTGAAAACGCAAAATTTACAATCTGTAGAAGCTGTTTCGTCTTGGGGGGGGGGTGCGGGTTGTGCGGACCGCACCGGGTGACACCAATACAAGGGGTAAACCAACGTGTAAAATTATGTATTTTCCCGTTATTTGGCACTGGCAGACTCGGAGGACGTCTATGGGGTAAGTCGTGAGGAGGTGACACATGAGCTAACGCACTGGGTGACACCATGAGCTAACGCACTGGGTGACACCATGAGCTAACGCACTGGGTGACACCATGAGCTAACGCACTGGGTGACACCATGAGCTAACGCACTGGGTGACACCATGAGCTAACGCACTGGGTGACACCATGAGCTAACGCACTGGGTGACACCATGAGCTAACGCACTGGGTGACACCAACCCTAGTGACGCCTCTGTGTAGAAGGAATATAAGGTTATTTGAGAAGGGTTCTTTGAGCTCCACGTATAACAAATACAGATTCGAGTCGGCTTGACCAAAACAAAAGTAACATCGCACCCACTGTTTCAGCATGCAAACACAAGCTCACCTTCAGTACAAACAAATAAACAAACAAACCTCAAATACAATTACATAATGGAAAATAACATGTTTTTTTTAAAAATTACTGAATAGAAAATAATTCAATAATTCAAAGAAAAATAAAATCCACAATTCCCTAGGTTCTATATGGTATTACCTAGAGTGATTAATTTACAGCAAGATTGTCATTTTCTGTATAGGGAAAGAACCCAAATCTTTGCCTTGGAAATTTCAGTATGGAAGGACGGTACTGAAACCTCGGCCAAAATTTTGTTTAAGAGAAAAAGAAAAGAGAGGGAATGAGGGCTATCTGGCTATGTCCTGAGGGGACTTGGTGATGAATCTACGGCAGCCAACGGAACTCACTCAATTTTTATCCCCAGGGCGTTGTACGAACGAGCCAAGCAGACGCCCCGAGGATCTCACTTACAAGTCATTCTACAGTCTACCAAAGTATTGGCAACTTGTACCGGAGTTTTCCACATCAGCTAAAAGTACTCGCGGGCAGTAACATCGACGGGAAAAAAAATGTATTATAATTTCAAACCAAAGATATGCCTAAGTGTAGCGCCATTGATTTCCAGACGAGGCCCACGCAATGTTACAAAATGACACGCCCCATGTGTATTTACAGATAACTCCACCCCACCCCTTTCTCTTCAATCCCCCCGAGGCCCCCCACCCCAACAAAGCCTTTCTCACCTGTATCAGGTGCTCATTTTTGTCCTCTGCCGAGCTCAGGTTGTTGTTGGATTCCAAAGAAAGGTGCATTCGTTTTTGACAATCCGTGCAAGACATGAGGAAACGCGTCACGGCCTCGCGCGGTAGGAATGAGTACGTCTCCGCTATCTGAAAAGGAAATAAAAATATTTTAAGGATGTGCGAGGGTGGGGGGTCGGGAGGGGTACAAGTACATACAACCCAATTTAAGTGAGCGCGGTTGAAAATATAAAATGAAAATACTGCAGTAATTATCCTATAATAATTGATCACAAAGAAAATGCTGCAGGAATTATCCTACATAGATTGATGACAAAGAAAATACTGCAGGAATTATCCTATATTGATTGATCACAAAGAAAATACTTCTGGAATTATCCTATAATGATTGATCACAAAGACTAGAGCCCCTGAAATATGTTACAAAATAACTAACCACAACAGATCAATTTTTAACAATACAGTTGTGTCAGAGAACAGGAGATTACGCATGTATGTTTCAATCGTTGATATTCATAATTTCCACAAAAGCAAATAGTAAAGCAAAACTGATTTTTAAAATGTACAGAAATTTGTAACATAATACATTAGAAAATTATTAGCATCTCAAACACAATTAGATCTATATAATTTCTTAATGAAAAAAAAATAGCTTAAACTTTATTACAAGTGTAAAAATGAGCGTCCACCAAACCTTTACAAGTTTTGTTCAGGGCGTGTCATTTCTTTGATGAATCTAAAGCACGCATATTTCTTTAATACAGGAGCAGAGGTGACTCTTTTTGAGTAAACACACACGTTGTCATCATATTTTATACATATTTTTGGCTTGTTAATATATATATATATATATGAAGGAAAAATAAAAAATGTATTCGAATTTCAGATTTCAGTAATATTGTTTTGACTGCTTTGGGTGATGTTTGTTTACCTCAACATTTGGTAAACGAATCTTTGTCATTGAGCCTGCGGGACTTGGTGTGCTGATAAATTGTTACAATAAAAATCTTGAAACAGGCGAGATTTCAACTGAAATGCAATTGTTTTTTATTGTCTGCGCGTAGAGTGTCTGTGTGTTTGTGTGTGTGTTTGTGGCTCAGTGAACACATTAGGAGAACTTCGTCACGTGTCTTCTTTTCCACCCCTTTGAATAAATCAGAATGTCTTTGGCATGATCTGCCAGGTCCGGCCTTCACATTCTTGTGCCAGTAATAGTTAAACGAATGTCTTCTGGCGGGTATAGTTTATCTTGTTGCCTGTTAAAACCAAAAACGTGCTACACATTTACAAATCTTCTGTGTCAGTTATAGTTTAACTATGTCTTGAGGCAAAAATGTTTTATTCTGCTGCTTGTCAAACCTAAGTCGTGTCAACATATTCATCCAATATCTTGTTGCTTGTCAAACCAAAGTCTTGTCAACATATTCAACCAATATCTTGTTGCATGTAAAACCAAAGTCTTGTCAACATATTCAACCAATATCTTGTTGCATGTCAAACCAAAGTCTTATCAACATATTCAACCAATATCTTGTTGCTTGTCAATCCAAAGTCTTGTCAACATATTCATCCAATATCTTGTTTCTTGTCAAACCAAAGTCTTGTCAACATATTCAACCAATATCTTGTTGCTTGTCAATCCAAAGTCTTGTCAACATATTCATCCAATATCTTGTTTCTTGTCAAACCAAAGTCTTGTCAACATATTCATCCAATATCTTGTTTCTTGTCAATCCAAAGTCTTGTCAACATATTCATCCAATATCTTGTTGCATGTCAAACCAAAGTCTTGTCAACATATTCAACCAATATCTTGTTGCATGTCAAACCAAAGTCTTGTCAACATATTCAACCAATATCTTGTTGCTTGTCAATCAAAAGTCTTGTCAACATATTCAACCAATACCTTGTTGGTTGTCAAACCAAAGTCTTGTCAACATATTCATCCAATATCTTGTTGCTTGTCAAACCAAAGTCTTGTCAACATATTCATCCAATACCTTGTTGGTTGTTCAATCTTGCAGCTGACCGCAGTTAGAACACAATCATCTGATAGCAAGCGCATAAAGTGAACACACAGGAATGTAAAACCGAATCACCTCCAATAAAGCTAGTATACTAATATCTCAGCTGTGACCGAAAACAAAGTGTATATAGTCTATAAGGCTTTTCTGCTTATACGGTGATAAATAATCTTTTTGGAATTTAATAATATGAAGGTGGAGCAACAATTATTGAAAGTTATGTATTTATATAACTGCAGTGAAGACAATTATAGAAAAGTATGTATTTATATAACTGCTGTGAAGACAATTATAGAAAAGTATGTATTTATATAACTGCTGTGAAGACAATTATAGAAAAGTATGTATTTATCAACCTGGCGTGAAAACAATATCCTGTTTTAAAATACTTTAAAACGATTTTAATTTTTTAAAAATATTTCATTAATGTCAAGAAACATAACCGAAGTATTACTTTAAGTTGTATAATTCTATTTTATTCGATTAACTCCCTTAGAGTATTCGTGCTTTTTTTTCCTTCTTTTTTTGGAGTTGGGTTGGTGATGAAGCGATCAATTTTTTTAACACTTCAAGATCAAGCACGAAAAACTCAATCCGTAACGAACTATTTAAATTTTAAAAAAAAATCATATTCTTTTCATTAAAATTTCGATTATAGAAACAGTCATAAATTTTAACTTTTAATATCCAAATTATTTCGAGACTGAACGTTGTACATGGTATATTAGCCGGAAGACTGCTGGAAGTATATATATATTTTTTAATGTATGAGTATGAGAATCACTAACAGATTTGCTGAATAATTTCCAAGTGTTGTGTCTGAGAGATTTAAAATATGTAATTTTTTTTTAAAGAAAACTTTGTAGAGGGTAACAGAAATTAATTAAGGATAGAGTATTAATACAATAACAACAGAGCTGAATAGTTTCATTGATCTATCTTAATCCCTAAACCTTTTCCCACCTGACATTAAAATTTAAAGTCGGTATTAACCTGGAACATAGATTAATTCCACAAGGGAGACAATGAAACTCTATGTAAAATTCTGTTGATATAATGTAAAGCGACTGAAAAAAATGGCAGGAAGCGTATAACAGTGTCCAGAAAAGGATGTTTTCCTAAGCGGATGCTGAATTTTGAAATATTAAATTAAAAAAATTAAAACAACCGCCTGTTCTTCCACTTTCAGCCAATGTTTCCCCATCTTTTAACATACAGATTTCGTTCAGTTTATGTTTAAAAAAAGTGTTTGATGTAAAGCAGAGTTCTTGGTTTAATATCTAGTTGTTATCACTACGAAATGAAGTCCTATATTAAATAGTGAAAGATTTCATCACTCGTCGGTCTTTTTGACAACCAACTAATCTAGACTTTTACATAAATAATATAAAAAAACAGTAATCCGAAAAAAAAATATATAAATCTCGATAACAATAAAAACGAACCAACAATTTAATGGTATTTAAAAATCAGACGTCATGACTAGTGCGGTGTACCCGTGATCAGAAAATGTGTCTTCAAAATGCAGCCAGTAATGGCCAGCACAGTCCCTCCCAGCCCAGCCCCTCCCAGCCCAGCCCCTCCCCATTGATCTCCTCTCACCGCCCCTGCACAAGTTTTCTTGATTATCCCGACCCGGCAATGACCAAGTCCTGGGTCTCTGATCTTTTCATTACCCCGTCTGACTTTAGGGCTTCCCAGTTTGATTACACCAAATTTTGTTTATATTCCATTTTCCCCACCCTCGACCCCCCGAGTGCCCCCCCACCTTTAAAATTCCACGCCCCCCCTCTTGCCAACCATTTCTTGTTCTCTCCCTTTAAAATTTAAAAGCACATGTTCTTGTCCCATCTAGCCTCGGTGGGAATTTGTCCTTCGTTATATAGAAAGAAGGGAAAAGAGCTGTGAGGTTTTAAACATTTCAATTCTATACCGCTTTATAAAGAAACTTCCCCCTCTTTCACGCTGCTGCATGTGTACAAATGGTCATATGACCATTTATAAACCAGTAGCAAGTAGAAGTTGACAAAAAATTCCATTTTTTATGCTTTATATCGCTCCTTAAAAGGTTTATTTAATTATATAGAATCGATATTTGATGATTAAAAAAATGAAAATAATTTTGAAGAGGGATTTTAAAGATACTTTCCCTTTCATATTTATTGTTGTAAATATCTGAATTCAATTTTTTTTCCCCCTTGGTATGGGACTGCACAATTAAAGGCATGAATATTTCGTAACATATTATGAATATTTCGTAACATATTTGATACTGCATACACCTCCAACATACGAGCCAATGATGAAAATAACACCCTGACGTCCCACACAGTGTCTGAAACAATCAGTCCCCCCAGGACTTGCCCCGCCTGACCATCTGCCCTACAGGTAGTTACGCCTCTGGTAGTTCTAATGATTTAGAAAAGAGGAAAAAAATTGCGCCCTGGCCAGTTCCTCGCTCACGTCTGCCATGTCAGCCATGGAGCATCAAATCAAAGCAGATTCGGAAATTCCCGGTCCGAAATGGCGGAAGCGGGCCAAAGGGGAGTAATCAGAAGACAGGGGAGGTAATAGAGCAAGGTATCGGGACGCACTGATGTCATCAATTTGGCCCAATTAGAGAGCTCCACCCGACAGACGGTGTTAGGGCAGAAAATTGCCCTGTGAAATAAAGTCCCAGGCCGGATTTACCGAGGTTTCTAGACCTTGAGGGACTGCAAATCGAGGTCGAGTGATGTCGGCAAATTTTGTCCGAGTCGCAAGGAAACCAAACCCCGGAGACCGGATTGTTAAAATTAACATTTTTCGTGGTCCAGGCTTCGGTGGACGAAAATAAAATGTATTTTGTATCTTCGCCATTATGCTCTCCGAAATGGTCTATCTGTAAATATAATTCTTTCTTTAGATAGGGCGCAATTGCTTTCTCTTTCTTTGAATGTTTCTAGAAATCGATTTGTTACTCACAGCCACCGTCTGTATCTTTCCGTGTCTAAAACGTAAAGCAATTGTTCTCGGATTCTCTTCATCTCTCGTATGTTATACGTGTGCTTTTGCGTCATTCTAAATTTTTGCCGATCACACCAAAAACCTTAAACACTTAAAAGAAACGAACGAAACTAAAAAACTTACCGCCCTGTACGTCCTTTTCTGACCAGCGTGCTTGCCTCCCCTACCGTCCATCTCAACGTGAACGTTGTAAATGATGTCGAAGAAGTTTTCGACCACAGCGACCTTCTTAAAGGCACTATTTCCCTCCAGCTCGGACTGAAAGTGGAAAAGCGAAAACAAAAGTGTATCAGTCTAATGGCGAAATTACAAACAACTTAATTTAGTTTAAGTCTAGGACGGTCTTGTCTCTGATGAGCCGAAGTTTTATATGTATTTAAGAGATGTGGCAAGATGTGAATAGACGTTTTAATTGCTGGTTAAAACAGTGGGGGGGGGTCTTTAAAATCGTTTGATGTAAGTTTCTTTAATGAAAATAAACAGAATCAAACATTTTTGTTTTACAATTAAGTATTCAGAAAATAATACATGTTAAGTAAGTTATATTTTTGTATTTGTTGTTTTATTTGAGCAAATAAATCATTAATTATTTTTATTAAATTTAATTCTTTTTATTGTATTTAATACTTTAAATACCCCGTTTGTTCAGTAGAATATATAATCGATCTATCTATCTATCTATCTATCTATATATATATATATTATATGTTTATATATATATATGTATATATATATAATTCACCAGAAATTAGGACAATCACAAGACGCGAGCAAATAAGCATGACGAATGACCCTTGCTAGGGTCGACCAATCACAGTTTATGGTTGGCAAGCGAGGATACTTGACTGTGATATATTTGTTGATATCTATATGGATTGTGTTGGAGATTAAATAAATATATAAAGCGATGGGTAGCACTAATTGGGTATCAATGTAGCGTTATTCATTATTCAGTAACATTTCTATACCTGTAATAAAGTAATAGTTACAGCACACCGTTAAGTGTAATTCACAGCTTACAAAATTGTAGCTTGTTAGCTTGCATCGGTTCAGTGTTTAAGAACGGCTGCTTGCATTTAAACATTTTTAGATATGATTTAAGTATTCTGAGCTCCTAAAATAGATTTATGCTCTGAAAGCATTACTTGTACACTGGGTAATTTTATTAATACAGAGATAACTCTACAAACAATACTCCTTCGACCCCCAAAACTAACAAACAGACCAACAAACAAACAGAAATGCATCGACCTTCCATTTTTTAGTTATTTGACAACAACAACAACAAATAAAAAAATTAATTATGTTAAAATCTCAATGAGTGCTGACGACGATATTACTAAATTAAAACAAATTTTTACACTGCAAACTTGTTTCATCCATATACGAATTCAAGCAGAACAAAATAATATAATATTGTACATAGCGGCTCAAAGAATTTCATTTAATGCAGACATCGGGAATTATTTCTTTTCCTAATTTGGAAAAAAAAACGTACATACAATTTTAAACAGTATTTATAATAGCGTAGATCTACAAACCAAATTTTAAAAAAAAATTAACTAAAGAGTGTTATGTGGTGATTTAAATATAGACCTTCGAATAGCGTGATGCGGCGTTTTTCAGACTTGTCAACATTTAAAAAATAATTTGAAAGGGTTTTAAACCAAGGATCATTTTCTTAGATAAAATTTGATTCTCAACAATTTCTTGACCTGAAGGGGAGAGTGTCCACTTTTACTTGACCCTAAAATGTTATGTACTCATTGCAACCTTATTATTCTATTTTATTCGTGAATCTGTATCATTCAAATTAGTTGTTCTATTGTTTGCAAAATTCAAATTCTTCAATTTTGTTCTATTTATAATTGAAATTGTATATTAGCGAGTGTTTATCACATCAATACTACACTATTAAAACACATTTTTTTGTAGAAATACAAACATAGCGACAATTTTAGAGTTTGAAACACGTTACTGTTAAACCCATTCGGAGCGGGGTGACTCAGGGACGCCCTAGGCCCCGGGAACAAGCCCTTGCCTTCACACGGATTCGAACCCGTGACCATCGGTACGACAGTCCAGTGCGCTGCCACTCGATCACCGCGTCCCATTCAACGATATATACCTGCGTGTACCTTCATCTTCAACACACCTGTATTTTGACACTATTCAACGACACCTGCGTGTAGGGCTGTCAAAATTGTTGAAAAATGCTGCCAGGGTACCAGTCAAAATTTTGAACAGGCACCCGGGTACCCGTTCGAAACGTCGCATCATTTTCGCCGCCATGACGGATACTCAATGCAATCTAGCCACCATCCATTTCATTACAAAGATTGTATTTCGCCGTGTCTCTGTCAAATCGCTTGTTGCGATTCTACACGACCGACGTCTTACCAATCTTACACCTTTAGTAACTATTTAATTTATTAAGTTTAAATACAGACTTTGTACTAACGAACACAAGAAACACAAGCGAATGGAAAGGGCGCGGGTTATAGGAGTGGAGGGGGTTTAGATAAACAACATTGGCTTGTCTCAATCGGTAACTCAATGTTGTCACTGTATTTCAAAGCAAAGGTAGTGTCCTGTCAAAGAGTAAAAGCAGGGGTGTTATTATTAACAACACAAAACACGTCTCTTTCATTTCTATGCAGTTCATCCTAATTCTCGATCGTGTTTTCCTCCGACACACCTGTATTCTGACACCATTCAACGATACCTGTGTGCACGTTCATCTCCGACACACCTGTACTCTAACACCATTCAACGATACCTGTGTGCGCCTTCATCTCCGACACATATGTATTCTGACACCATTCAACGATACCTGTGTCCACCTTCATCTCCGACACACCTGTATTCTAACACCATCAACGATACCTGTGTGCACCTTCATCTCAGACTCACCTGTACTCTAACACCATTCAACGATACCTGTGTGCGCCTTCATCTCCGACACATATGTATTCTGACACCATTCAACGATACCTGTGTGCACGTTCATCTCCGACACACCTGTACTCTAACACCATTCAACGATACCTGTGTGCGCCTTCATCTCCGACACATATGTATTCTGACACCATTCAACGATACCTGTGTCCACCTTCATCTCCGACACACCTGTATTCTAACACCTTCATCTCCGACACACCTGTATTCTAACACGATTCAACGATACCTGTGTGCACCTTCATCTCAGACACACCCGTATTCTGACACGATTCAACGATACCTGTGTGCACCTTCATCTCAGACACACCCGTATTCTGACACGATTCAACGATACCTGTGTGCACCTTCATCTCAGACACACCGGTTTTCTGACACCATGCCATGCCACAATACGAGCGTGTGCCTTCATCCCCGACACACTTGTATTCTTACGCCATTCCACGAAACATGTGTCCCCTCAGCGACGACACACTTGTATCTTGACACGATCCCTTACTCCCTTTCACTATTCGTCTTCCGCCATATTTTCCATTCACTCACTATTGACAAACTCGGCGTTCTGTACATCCAGTAATCCCAATGATCCATCCTATACCAATTAGTTCCCTTAATCCATAAAACCACCCATGACCATTTGGACCTCCCCCCACTCAGTCAACAAATCCCCCCCTCCCCCGCCCCTCCTAACCTATCACGGCACTCGTCGGCCCATCCCTTGTCTGTTAGCAGTCGATGGCTCCTTGTCTATTTTCTGAACTTTTGTCCAGTGCCCTATGATTAGCCCAGTCGGCCGCTTACCGCTGACGTCCCATTATTTAGAACTCTTGGGGGCGTGAAGTGTCGAAAGGTAGACAGGTTATATGTTCCAAGACATGTTTGTCTAGTCACGGGATTTAAAAAAAAATTAACTGTTGGAGTTACAGTTTAATAAAGGGACACATTAAGCTGACAAGTGTTTAAATGTTGCGTAAGGAGACGGATGTCTTTGGGTACCATTCTTAGCAAGGTTTGAGGAACAAACATTAGATTTTGATTTATAGTGAAAGAGAAAGAGAGAGAGTGAGAGAGAGAGAGAGAGAGAGAGAGAGAGAGAGAGAGAGAGAGAGAGAGAGAGAGAGAGAGAGAGAGAGAGAGAGAGAAAAGAGAGAGAGAGCCAAAATACCAAAAAATTTGGGAAATAAAGTAATATAAGCCCTAAAAATTATAGCTGGTACAGACAACTTGCCAACAAATTTGTAATTTTTGCTTCTCATGCCTCTCAAGCTATACCATCTGCTAGCTGTACCATCTGCTCGCTATACCATCTTCTAGCTGTACCATCTGCTAGCTGTACCATCTGCTAGCTATACCATCTGCTAGCTGTACCATCTGCTAGCTGTACCATCTGCTAGCTGTACCATCTGCTAGCTATACCATCTGCTAGCTGTACCATCTGCTAGCTGTACCATCTGCTAGCTGTACCATCTGCTAGCTGTACCATCTGCTAGCTGTACCATCTGCTAGCTGTATCATCTGCTAGCTATACCATCTGCTAGCTGTACCATCTGCTAGCTGTACCATCTGCTAGCTGTACCATCTGCTAGCTATACCATCTGCTAGCTATACCATCTACTAGCTATTCCATCTGCTAGCTATACCATCTGCTAGCTATACCATGGATAGAGAAACGCAACACTTCGGCGATTGTTTGTTGACTCGCCCCTTTATGTTGACTAATGACTGCAAGAAGCTCGGTTCCGTGGTGACACGATCTGATTTTGTTGTTTCAAAATGAATTAAGTCCATCAATATAAATGTGTGAGTTGTCTTTGAAGTCGGACCTTTGTTGTATGTTCTGTTCATGTCAATAAAATCAAACATAAAATATACCTTCAAAGTATTTAAACTAATCACGATGTTTTAATTATTTTTTTTACCATAAGAAGTTTTATATAATTCTTATATATTTAGGTTTGCTTAACTCAATTTTAGCCCATTGATGCTTGTGCCAACCCCTTACCCCCCTCCCCCCGCCACCACCACAAAAACTCACACACACGCCTAATTCACCAACTCCCTCTCGCACGCACACTTCAAGCTCCGTGAGTGGAGGATGACGAGCCCATGAATCACTGTCGTTAATTTACGTATTGTTTCGCGTGCGTCACCGTCAATCGCCGCAAGCTTCTTGGCTACGAAACGTAAACTGACGACACGAGCCGAAGTGAAGACGAGTCGCTTCTCTTGGGCCGAGGGAGAACACCTGGGATGTGGGCGGTGTACCTGGGGTGATTTATGTCAATACTTGGTGGAAAAAGTGTGTGTGTGGGGGGGGGATGTTGCTGTGAACATATTTCCTAAGTCAGTGTAAGGGGTGTAGTTGTTAACTTGAATATATAGGAGAATTATCATCGCATTTTGAACAATACAAGTGTGTAGAGTAAACCAGAAGAAAGTTCACAAACATTTATACTCTTAGAAATTCCACCATTAGAATGTTTTGCCCAAGATCACGTCATGTAAGTCGTTTTGGTACAAATACACTGTAAACCATGTGAAATCGTTTCAGCAGTGATTGATGTAATTATAAAACATAAATTGTATTTTGTTAACGGCGAAAAATTAAATGCTCTGAAAATATTCCATTGACCAACGGTACATACCCTCAGAAACTTTCATTATATTTCAAAATCTGCTACAGGACCTCATCTTGCTACAAAGAATAGCGGGCTACATAGACGGATGTTTCACTGTTTCTATCAGCAGGTATCAGAAATCGAACCCTGTTACCTGTTGTTTCTGGTGCAAACTGAAAGCTTTAACTTAAAGTCGTTAGCGCTGTAATTTTAGGACTTTTCCTAATTGTGTCAAAACTTTCATATCTGTCGAGCTATTTTGTCTTAAATATTTTACTTTTGCTCATAATCTCTGTCCCACAGGAAATTTTAGTCTCCGATTTCAGACAATTACAAGTCGGATGTGGGCGGTTCGTAAATATATATATATATATATATATATATATATATATATATATATATATATATATATATATATATATATATATATATATATAATATATATATATATATATATATATGGATTAGGGCTGAACCGATACTCGTTTCGGCTACTCGGTATCGGACGATTTTCGTACCCAGGACCCGGGTACCCGTTGCCATGTGATTACCCGGGTAATAAAATTCCGCTCGGGTACCCGTGAAAATGTGGCTTGAAAGTATATATTAACCGTAGGCCAAACTTCTGCTCCCATGCGGCTTTTTTGTGTGTGTTTACATTGTGGCTCGCAAAATAATTTATCAAATGAAAATTTTTGTTTCCAAAATATCCCTAGAAGTACATCTGAGGAGAAATATCTGTCAACGGGAAATAAAATACGGTCCCTATAAACTACAATGTATTTTGATACATCTTTTTTCTCTCAACGCGAAACAGAAATCGCACAACACAAAAAAGTTATGGTTTTTTAAAAGAATAATATAAATACAACAAAAGTCCTCTGCCAAAAAGGATGGACTGCTTAGAGATGAACGACGCTGTGTTTGTTAATAAAAAAACACCCCTGCTTTGACACTTTGCTTTGAAATACGCCGATTGATACTAGCTAATGTTGTTTATCTACCCCTTCACCCTCTCCTCCCTTCACTCCTATAACCCACATCCCTTCATTAGCTTCTACTTCTTGTGTTCATTAACAGGTGCTGACCTAGAAAATCAGATGTTAATAATGCGTACAAAGTTATCAGTATTCAAATTTAATAAATTAAATAGTTACTAACAGTGTAAGATGGGTAAAACGTTGGCTGTGAGGATGGACGGCATAGAGATGAAAGATGCCTTGTCTGTTTTTTGTTCATAAAAACACCCTTGCTTTGAAACTAACTTTGCTTTGAAATAGCCGACAGTGGGTCACCAATTGATACTATCTAATATCGTTTTTCTACCCTCCCCCCAGTTCTCTCTTCAATCCTATAACCCAGTGCTTCTCAAACTTTTTAGTATGGCGGACCGGCAGGAATTTTTTCCATTGCACCAGGAACCGGTGCTCTATTTTCCCTGTACTTACATGGTAGCGAAATGTATTTTATTTCCTTTTATTTCTTTCATTTATTAGATTATTGTCAAAAATGACAAATTCTATAGGGTTTGTATTATTGGTAGCCATTTGAGGATTATAATTATATTTCTCTCTCCTTTCTTGATAACTTCCGTGGACCACCCCTTTGAGAAGCACTGCTATAACCCACACCCTTGCATTCGCGTGTGTTTCTTGGGTTCATTAACACGTGTTTGCCTAGCCCATAAATTGATATACACCCAAAGTTGTCAGCTTTTATGGTTAATAAGATGGGTAAGACGTCGGCCGTGTGGAATCATGCCAAGCGAGTTGACAGTGACACGGCAAAATGCAACATTGTAATGAAATTGTGTCTGCGAAGGGTGGCAACCCAGGGCGATAAAACGCCATCTGAACGCTATTCATAAAATTGATATTGATCAACAAACCGCTGACCCATCCAATATCAGATACTTGTTGGTGTCAACAAAAGCAGTACCACTGACCAAAGCACGATCACTTGAAATTTACTGCATTATAGCATACGTCATCGCCCTTAGCATTGACTACCGACGCCAAGTGGATATTAACATTCAAGGTATGACACTGAACGTTACGTCATTCTGTTGACATTTTGTTTGCATGTTCAGTTTACTGAAGTTTTATTTTATGAGTATGACGAATGCATATACAGCAGGAATTAAATAATTTTTTTTAAAGTTCATTATAGTTAATTGTAGTGCATTATTAGTAATAGTATTTTACTGGAAGCAAGCCGTTGGCTACTACTACTGTGTGAAATGAGGTGCATGGATGGTGGCTAGGTTCCATTGTATAGCGGTCATGACGGGGAAAATTATACGACGTTTAGAACGGGTAGCCCGGGTACCCGTTCGATATTTTCACGGGTACCCAGGCAGCTTTTTTCAACAAAATTGACAGCCCTAGTCATGAGTCATATGTAGGTCATGATAAATGTGCAAACAGTAAACACATCAGAAACTTCGTTTAAAGATAAGTCGTACTGTTTATGCAAAGTTAAATGAGTTATTAATAAAGAAAATTTTACAAACAAAAGAGAGAAATAATAATTTTATTTATAGCATAGATCCTGAAAATAAAATCATTATTAAAACGAGAAAAAAAATGTGTGACGAAAACAGTGAGGTCACAAAATGTAGGTTAATAGCATGTTGATACTTCTTCAAATACTGGGTATCGGTACTCTGAATCGGCAAAAACATGTCCGCCACTACTCGCTACTCGGAAAAAAAATCATAATCGGTACACCCTTAATATGGATGATGGGCCGGTACTAGGGTTATATATAGGTATTAGGGATATGTGCTGGTAGTAGGAAGATAGGCAGTGGTTAGGATTATATGATGGGATTAGGATTACGTTGGTTTGGATATAAGAAGGTTGCGCGATAGGCAGTGGGATTATGTGCCAGTGGTGGTATTATAGTTAGCAGGATTTTAGTTACGTATTATTATTACGTTTGTCACGGTTTGTGAAGTTGATTAATAAGAAGTTAGTAAAATTCTAAGGCCGTTAGTAGGATTATAAGTAGGATTTTAGATAGGTAATAGAATATGATTATTGGCCGGTAGCAGGTGAAGTACGTAAAGGCATTCAGTACTGTCATGGTCGGACATGAACGCCTATAGTCTAAAAAGACAAAAGTTAAACTTTACATTAAGCCATTCACTCCGAAATTCCAACAAGTGACTCAAAAGAAAGATATGATAATATTATATTTATATAGTAGCTGAATTCCCGTGCTTTGAAAGACATATTTTGGAGATTAACGATTATAGAAGTATTTACTTTAATTTTTGTGTTCTTTTAAAAATCATTTATATTAACTCGTGGTGTCTGCTTGCTTGATGTCGGTGGGCGGTGCCAAAAATTTTTTGGGATCGATTTTCAACCCACTTCCTCGTAGGCTAGCGAGCTGAAATTTTGCATGCAGACTCATGCCGATGATAAAAATGATGTATCAAAATATTTCAGATAAATCCAATGTACCGTAATTAATTTAATGAATTGTTAGATTATCTTTATTTATCTCTATGTAACATGTTAAATTTTTTTGCTATAGTGTCGTGGTGCGTATTATATTGAACAACCTTTCCTGTCGCGCAATAAGGCGCGTATTTTATTGACAACACTTTTTATAAACATATTCCTGATCGGTGCGCATTATATTAAACATGTTTTACGACACATAACTACAATTTCGTATTTTTGGATTGTCTTGCGCTGCGTATTATAATGAACATTCTTTTAGTTATGTCTCGTACATAAAGGATTTATAGTAAAAAAAACTTGTTTTTTTACGCTTTTTAAAATTTATACAGCGATAAGATCCAAAGTCTGAAGCATAAACAGTAACATCAGCTTTTGAATGGAAATAAGCCATGACACACTAAGTAGTGGAGAACTTAGTAAACACGATGAATATGGCTGGCGTAGTCCTTCTATAGCTAAACCCATTTACAAATACGCAGACCTACGAACTCTAAGCTTAATATAGCAGAAAAATAATGCGTCAATCATAATTGTCATTGGACTGTTCAATCATCAAGTTTTGTGGTTAACTTATATATATACATGCACATAATTCACAAAGTATATGCTGACTGATACCTTAACTTATCATTTCAGAGAGACAATATTACTATAAAGATTATATCATATTGTTGTCAAAGTGGGGAAGGCTACGTCGACGTACACAAGTTGTTAATACGATATTCGTACGTTTTGGTTAAACACTGCTATTCAACACGCAAACTTTGCAAAAACTCGCACCAAATTAAGTGTCTTAAGTGTCTTTCCACCCAGAAAAGTGTCAACTGTTAAGAGTAACAAAGAAAAAGAAACAAATAAATTCAAAATATTACATTCATGGAAAAGAACTGACCCAAACTAAAGATGCAAAATACTTAGGAGTCTTAATAAATGAGAAACTATCATGGAATCCCCATGTCAATGAAGTTATTAAAAAATCAAACAAAACCTTAGGCTTTATAAAAAGGAACTTTAACAAATGTAATAGAGATATAAAACTAAAATGCTACCTCACTTTGGTGAGACCTGTACTAGAATATGCATCTTCTGTATGGGACCCATCCACCAAAGAAAACATTGTTAAACTAGAAAAAATTCAAAAAAGAGCTGCCAGATTCATTACTGGAGAATATTCAAAACTGACAAGAATAACACCATTAGTTAAATCGTTAAACCTTGAAACACTAGAGGATAGAAGAACCAAGAGCAAAGTAGTAATCATACATAAAGCAATTAATTCTAATTTAGAAATACAACACAAAGATAACTTAATACAACCCTCAGATAGACATAAGGATAAAAACACATTTCTTATTCCGTATGCAAGAACAAACACATACAAGTTTTCCTTCTTCCCGTCCGGAATTCGGGCGTGGAATGGGTTGCCTGAAGAATCCAGGAAAACCAACACTTTATCAACATTTAAATCTCTAATAAAAATGCAGGACTAAACACAAACCATAGATAAGCGTAGGACGCAATAATCTTCTGTATAGAAGGAGCGTCTGTAAACAGATAAGATAAGTGAACAAATGACCCAGTAAATAAATTATTCGATCATTCAAAAATAAAATTCAGCAATTACCTATCTAGCTATTTAGTTGCTCTGTGAACATCTGGAAATTCGAATGCATGTTTCAGCAAACATGTCGATGGTACTGTGTTTGCCAGGTCGAAGTAACACATTGGCCATTGATTATATAGTCAAATTTTATGCATACCGACCGATAGTAAATCATCTTCATCATTAAGAATTTTTTGTACGAATTTAGCTTCAGCATCTTGTATTCAAAGAATATGAAAAATAAACACAAAGATGACTAAAACAATTTACATATAAACAGGCACCATACCCTGGGTAGCCCCTCCCAGGATTTCTCCTCCAATGCGCCCCACCCGTTTAGACGCGCCAATTCCAAATGCCCTCCCCAAGAGGTCCTCCGCCCACTTCCAGGTGCCCTCTTCCCAGGCGCCAAAACCCAGGCACCTTCTCCCAGCATTCAACAAGAAAGTTTTCAAACGCGAATTGTTTACAAGAAGACAAAAGGTCAAGGTGCCCTCAGTTGTTGACTTTATGAGCGTCTCGTGACGTGTCGTCCACTGAAGTCAGTAAAAGAAAAAAGTCGAGCCTCTCTCGAGTGCGGGACAAAGACGCTGTTGATGGTGAGTTAAGGGAAGGCCAATATAAGTGCCCTTGAATTACACAGGGCGAGCCAGGGGTCTTTGGAGAGGTCAAATCTGTGGGCCAATAAAATTCATGCACCATTAAAATGTCGTTTAAAACATTTGTTGTGTTGCTATTTCTGTCTCTCGTTCTCTGCAGCATTTATTCCCCTTGGGGTGGCACGGTTGAGGAATGCGTTATTTCTTGTTTATTTCACCCTTCTTCTTCCCTTACTTCACAAAGGGAGAAAATTGGTTCGTAAATTTATGATATGATTAAACTTTTGAGTGTTACTGAAGTAATCAGTATCAAACATATCGCCAATATTTGCAGCGCAACACATTTTTGAAAATGGTCACGGGTTCGAATCCACGTGAAGGCAATGATTTGTTTCCGGGGCCTAGGTCGTCCCTGAGTCACCCAGCTCCGAATGGGTACCTAACACTAGTTAGGCGGCTGGGTAATGCGTGGAACCCACAAAGCCGTGGCCTGTGAACGCTGCATCACTTGCCAACAGATCATCTCTCATGGTCTGTGGACGCAATTATCTTCTGCATAGAAGGAGCGTCTGTATAGATAAGATAAGATAAGATAAGATAAGATAAGACGCTCTACAAACAAACATATGACAATGCTGAATCTGTTTGGAATTTTTACAATTGTTTTAAATTCATTGATTGGGATGAATAGTATTTTTTTTATACCCTTCAAACCATAAACCTTGATTTTTGTCAACCTGTATTAAATACCCTTGCTATAAAAACTGGGAATCAGAGGTGCTTCAAAATAAAAATCAAAGAATATTTCATTTAATATTTAAATTAAGTTGTAACATTTGTATAAAATTTTTTTTTAAATACAAATGTTAAGTTGTAACATTTGTATACAATTTTTTTATTATGACGCCAATAATTGATGTCATATTTAGTTGCGGTAGAAAATCTTTTAAGATTCTTGTTTACAAAAGTATCATTTTAATAAGAATCATTACAACTAAAGGTTATTTAAAGTTCTTTTTTTTTCTTTCTTCCAGAAACGATAATGAGCGGCTTATAGTGAAAGTAATAATGAACAGATAACTATCCGCAATGAATACCATCATTTTCATATAACATAACACAATGTCAATGACGCTAAGAAATTCAAAACACCATAACGAATACCAACAGATGCTCATTCAACAAAATTATAAACATGTAGCTCTTTAGAATACAACGAAACAAAAAATAATTTTAAAAATCAGATTTTGTTTTGTTGGTAAATTTGCTCAAGACAGAAAGGGGGGAGGGCCTCATCCAAAACCTTCTGTCATTTCAACAACAGCTCTCAAAAACAGGAGCCAGTGAAAAGCACATTTGTTCCTAGCGGACGACAGGTTATGGGTTCGCGAAGGGGTGAGGGGGCAGGGGGGGAGGTCGTGGATGACCCCTTTCAATGAGACGCTGCAAGGCTGTTGAAATGAGAGTCCAGAGAAGCATCGAGTTGACTGGAGTTGAAAGAAAGTTTTGATAAGACGTTTTCAGGATCATGTGTTTTTTTAAAAAGACCCCCCTCCCCCCTTTTCCTACACGCACACACTTGAGCGCGAATAATTGATTGGCCATTCAAACTATTACTTGTGAAAAATCAATTTTAAATAACACAATTTTTTTTTAAAAAAATGACTTGATGTTAACATTCTACAAAGTTAATGCTGATATTAAACTATTTCAAGTCGTGTTCAGAAAAAAAAGGGAAAAAAGAACCAAAAAATTCCAATTTTGAAACTTATTTCGCTATATCTTTCAAGGCATTGTCTTTTATATAGCTTGATCCAATTTTTGTTTGTTTGATTGTTTTCTTTGTTTGTTTTTGGTTGATGTTATTTTTTAATTTATTTTTTATTTATTAATTAATCGTTTAATATTTTTTGACGCAATATTTCTGTGCTGTGTCCCAAGATTATAGAAACACAATGCAGTGACAATTGTCATTTTGTTTTGAGCTCTTAAATAACAATGTCCCATGAACTATAATTATGATAGTATAACACAAATAAAAATATATTTAAGAAAAAACACTTTTTAAAAACTAGCCTTATTTAAGAAATGCATTAAAATGTAGAAAATAGATTTAAAATGTGAAATTTACAGTCAGAAGTGACCTTTAGTTCAAAATTTATGAAAATGTAAAAGTTTAAAATGAGACAAGAACGTTTAATCGTAGGTGAAATCGATTATCTCGTTGTTCACCATGACTATAAGACTAGGGTGCTTGTTAAGTTATGCAAAGATATTCATCAAGTTAGGCAAAGCTATTCGCTAAGTTTAAACTGAGCACCCTAGTCTTATAGTCATGGCGAACAACGAGATAATCGATTTCACCTACGATTTAATGTTCCTGTCTCATTTTAAACTTTTACATTTTCATAAATTTTGAACTAAAGGTCACTTCTGACTGTAAATTTCACATTTTAAATTTATTTTCTACTTTTTAGTGCATTTCTAAAATAAGACTACTTTTTCAAAAGTGTTTTTTATATATTTTTATTTTCTACTTTTTAATCTTCACATTTTTAAAGTTAAATTTTTCAATGTTTATTGCTCTTTATACGTTTTTAATTACCTTATTTTTCAAAATTGGGATATTAATAAAATTAACAAAAAAAATTAAAAAAAAAGAATGAGGCCTAGCTGCAGTGAGGAATGTAGAATCTCGCATGAAAAAGCAGAAAATAATTTTTTTAGCAAAGTTCATCTAGATACGAAATTTGTGAGCAAAATTTGACATTTTCTATAAATATAAACTTACACATTCTTAACTCCTTTCCATATGTGCGCTGATCCACTTAGCCGCAAAAATATTTTATTCACAACACGTGGATTGTCTATATAAGGCATTCTATGATTTCGTTTGTTCTATCTGGAATGATTTTCTATACATACTACACATATCATATACACAACACGACTATGCATCATGGGAAGTGTGTCATTTTTCACTTTTGTTTTTCGCCCAACCGACCGCCTGCGAACCCAAGAGACGACGGTGAAGTTAATATAAGGGATTGAATTAGACAACCCCGTAAAACAAAGGAAGTTAATATTAGGGATTGAATTAAACAACCCTGTAAAAACACAGTTTTTGACTATAAATCCCTTATATATGAGACATAACTAAAAAGTATTTATCATGCTTAAACGCGACAAACATTTACAGTCTGAGATTGCCTTAAATACCCTTTTGTTGTAAAACGGAAAAAAAATTTGGTCACGGATGGTTGAACTTAACTCAGCGTGACGCGTAAAATGTCAACAAAAGCTTGCCGCTACATATAGAGATAAACTAAAAATGAATTAATTTACTTAATTTCGATCGATCTGAAAATTTAATAGCTTTATCCTCCCCACAAGCAAAACCTACTGTGAAAATTTCAGCTCTCTAGCCAAGTCAGAAAACGTGTTTACGAGCGTTTTGAAAAAGTTGACGACAGAACCGGATGCGTTGAATCCGGAATCCTTCACGAGTTAATAGGATAGGGGCCTCAAAAATAGCCTCGTCTGCCGAGCTGGCAATGTTCTCTGATTGGGCGATACACACCACGTGGTCTTTGGCGATGTCCTTGAACTTCTCCATTCCCCGTACACTTCTTTGTTGTTGCATGGTAAATCGAAAATATTTAATTAAATTAAATCTAGCCATGGAAAAAGTCCGCAAAAATTCACAAAAATACTATCACCGAAATTGAACATGTGTGAAAATTTTCAGAATGATTGGATAACGGGAAGGGGTTCAAAATGTGGATATTAAACATAGTCCGTCAGGCTAAACTTACAAAGCAAGCTATTATAGGACTAGTAAAAATGCAGAGTGAAGAAATAACAAACATCGATAGTCAAGTGAACACTTCTCAATTCTCAACGAATCCCAACAGATTTTAAAATCAAGTCAACACACCTCAACATCTTCTGACTGTGAATTCAATCAACACCTCTTAGCATCTCTTTACTGTGTATTTAGTTGAAATCAACACCTCTTAACATCTCCTCAGGGTATATTTGGATCCATTTAACACCTCTTAGCATTCCCTCAGGGTATATTTGGATCCACTTAACACCTCTTAGCATTCCCTCAGGGTATATTTGGATCCACTTAACACCTCTTAGCATTCCCTCAGGGTATATTTGGATCCATTTAACACCTCTTAGCATTCCCTCAGGGTATATTTGGATCCACTTAACACCTCTTAGCATCTCCTCGGGGTATATTTGGATCCACTTAACACCTCTCTCTGCCACATGTTTTATTGAGGCTAACTCTACAGCTCTGTATTGTTTATTAAGTTATGCTGTATGTTATAATGTATGTTATACCGTATGTTATACTGTATGTTATACTGTATGTTATACTGTATGTTATACTGTATGTTATACTGTATGTTATACTGTATGTTATACTGTATGTTATACTGTATGTTATACTGTATGTTATACTGTATGTTATACCGTATGTTATACTGTATGTTATACTGTATGTTATACTGTATGTTATACTGTATGTTATACCGTATGTTATACTGTATGTTATACTGTATGTTATACTGTATGTTATACTGTATGTTATACTGTATGTTATACCGTATGTTAAACTGTATGTTATACTGTATGTTATACTGTATGTTATGTTGTATGTTATACTGTATGTTATACTGTATGTTAGACTGTATGTTATGCTGTATGTTATGCTGTATGTTATGCTGTATGTTATGCTGTATGTTATACTGTATGTTCCCCCACGCGATTCATTTGCACAGAACTGCTTGGTTTTTGGTTTTGCCGATGCCAACTTACATCATTAAACCGTTTTAATCTCCTCAATTACTGTTGAAACCAAAGGTGTAAGAAAAGATGAGGTGCGCACAGGTACAAAATAAAACACGCAATAAATATAAGTTTAAAAAAGTATTTGTTACCGAAAAAATGTTTAGTTACTATCTTTAACGTTTAAAAAAAAACAAAAAAAACAAACAAACAAACAAAACAAAACAACTAGCTTGTAAAATCTTTGAGTCGGTATTTTTCTCCTCTTATTTATTCCATTACATGCCTTTGAATGGCTCAACTTTGCTTGGATACACAAATGACATTACAAGGGATCAAAGAGAGATAATGTCTTGGACATTCTTCTTACTATTTCCTTACGTCACAGTAATAATAATTTACATAAAATCACGTGAAAAAAGACGCGAAAAGTGTTAAAGAATATCTATCGTCCAACAATGCACCCAGCAACATAAACTTCCGACGCGCAACCAGATGCTATCATTGACAGCTATCCCATGCATTTATCATTGACCTGTCTGTGAAGTGCACTCGTCCTCAAAGCTTCTGGTTTGGTGGAGATTTTAAGCAGTGCTTGTTTTCATTGGTTGAATACATTACTAATCGGGCACGTCACAAAAGTGGAGCGCTGCAAACCTATTTCATAGATCTTTTGATGGGCTGAAGATACAGTGGTTGGGTTACCGACTTGATGGATAGAGGATTGATTCCCAGGATAGCAGAGTTTTTTTTGTTCAAAAGTTATTGTTATTTTTTGTTGTTTTTTTTGTTGTTCAAACAATAAAGAAAGTGAAATCCCGTGACAAAAAATCATGTTAAAAACGTTTGTTGGCTTTCTAGTTTTAAATAGTTGACATATCACATCCTTTCAGGTTAGATTATATATATAAGAAATATTTGATGTATCACATCCTGTCAGGATAGATTATAAATCACCATTTTAATATACATTTTATTGTTATAACTACCCCCCTCCCCCGCCTCAGCACTTCCAGTTACCCATTCAGCAATTGTAACAACAGTATGAAGGCAGTGAGATGTCATCACGAAGAAAGAAGCACTTAAAATTCTCTTGATCATGCGCTTGGAAGACAAAAGAAAACATTCCTATCCTCAAATCGTCGCTTTCCCAATCACACACGTGAGAAGTGAGAACGGGTGGGGCACCCCGCCGTGGGCGTCCCTTTTATGGAGGTTGAGATTATTTTGGATCACTGCATAAAATGACTCCTGGCGAATGAGTATCTGTGTCCATTCAATTGTGGTCGCATTTTTCATAAACCCTGTTTATTGTTTCTGAAATATTGATATCAAATGTTCCGAGCTTTGAAATTTAATTCATACTAAGGCATAGGCTTCATGTGGTTTCTGCTAATTTATTTTATTTTTAATTTATTTTTACCTTTTTTTTTAAAAGTGACACGAAGGTTGGCAAATTTAATTCATACTAAGGCTAATGCTTCATGCGGTTTCTGCTAGTTTATTTTATTTTAAATTTTTGTTCCCTTTTTTTTTAAAGTGACAGGAAAGTTGGCAAATTTAATTCATACTAAGGCTAATGCTTCATGAGGTTTCTGCTTATTTATTTTATTTAAAAAATTTTTTTCCCTTCTTTTTTTTTAAAAAGTGACAGGATGGTTGGCAAATTTAATTCATACTAAGGCTAATGCTTCATGCGGTTTCTGCTCATTTTTTTAATTTTAAATTTTTGTTCCCTTTTTTTTTAAAGTGACAGGATGGTTGGCGAAATCAAGGAGCTCCCTGGGTGTCACGATTTATAGATACGCCACTGCATTTAAATTTAATTTGAGATTGGTTTCGTTATCTTCAACAATAGAAACTCTTCCCACACTACCAAAACGAAAAAAAAGAAAAACAACAACGTGCCATTATACTTGAAAGCCAATCTATTTTCAAATCGCACTATTTAAACGTACATTAATGTTCAATTACGTACTCCACATGTTGCAATATCGACCGCTTCTACTTAATCTTTAGGTTTCAAGGGCAGCTCTGCCAATTTCGAACCCTTGTAAAACCAAAAAAAACCAGCCAATCTGGCAACTCCTATTAAAAAGTCGTGTAACCCGTGTAATACCTTACCGTCCCATTAGCCAGATTTCTCATCACGCGGAATCAAGAATGAAAAATCTGCATCTCAAAAGAAATCCAAAAATGATGTGGCTTGAAACCAGGCACAGCAATGGAATCATGGGCGTCCATTTTGGCTTTTCTTCTTGCTTCAAGTTAGAGGCACAGCAATTATAAGCAAAAATATGCCACCCACTTCCTAGTCGTTTAGTGAGCAATGAGCATTTTTAAAAATTCCTTCTTGTGTTTGAAAAAGAAAAGGACTAGAAAAATATCATTAAAAAAGATGCGAAAAATACTTATTTAAATGTGGTAACAGTACATATCATAGTAATTGTATAAAAGACAGTTTAATTTTGTGTTTTTTTTAAAAAAAAGACTAAATGAATTATTTCTGAAGTCACGTGGGCTCAGATCAGGTTATTCGGTTTGAATAGATGTGAAGACCCCCACCTAGCAGTGGATAGTATGGATCCCCACCTAGCAGTGGATAGTATGGATCCCCACCTAGCAGTGGATCGTATGGATGATCCCCCCTAGCAGATCGTATGGATCCCCCCTAGCATGATTTTATCATCCCACCTAGCAGTGGATCGTATGGATGATCCCCACCTAGCAGTGGATTTTATCAATCCCACCTAGCAGTGGATGTTATCATCCCCCACCGTAGCAGTGGATGTATCAATCCCCACCTAGCAGTGGATGTTATCGATCCCCACCTAGCATGGATGTTATCAATCCCCACCTAGCAGTGGATGTTATCAATCCCCACCTAGCAGTGGATGTTATCAATCCCCACCTAGCAGTGGATGTTATCAATCCCCACCTAGCAGTGGATGTTATCAATCCCCACCTAGCAGTGGATGTTATCAATCCCCACCTAGCAGTGGATGTTATCAATCCCCACCTAGCAGTGGATGTTATCAATCCCCACCTAGCAGTGGATGTTATCAATCCCCACCTAGCAGTGGATGTTATCAATCCCCACCTAGCAGTGGGTGTTATCAAAAACACCGCACATACCAAATGCATGGATGTATCAAAATACAATCACCACGCTTAAGAAAGCAGAGGATGTTATCTAATCAACCAATCACCAGACAAAGTGGATGTTATGAAAACAAGTAAAATAATTCAAATCAAAACACCCACCACAAAAAAACAATACACCAGCATACTAGCAGTGATGTTATCAATTCCCCACCATCTAGCAGGGGATGAGTATATCGAATCCTCCTACCTAGGGCATAGGTGGATGTTTATCAATCCCAACAACACATCTAGACAGTGGATGTTATCCAATGAACCAATCACGACATTCAGAAAAGCCAATCGACTTCACGCACCCGTTAATTATAGAGACATCAACAGTGGAAATGAAAAAGAAATCGTAAGGAAGCGTTGAAATAACTACAAGTAGATCAACCGTTAATACACCAACGAAAGATCTAGACTTACACTGATGAGGGATTCACAACGATTCGCTATTTGGGGTGTAGGGAGGGATTGGACCATAATTTATCGTCTAGCGATTACGAGAGGTCAGGGGAGGCGGGGGATATGGGAACTAATGTGGCCGCGTAATGCTCGACGCTGTCGCCGGAGCAGCACCACGCCCGGAGCGAACAAGAAAAGACAGCCATGCTAATATAAAAGCTAACGACAAGGTTGCGCCGAGGGGGTTAGGGGCGGGAATGGATTAGGTGAGCAGGGGGCCCTGGTGGTAGAGAGGGCGCGAGGCAGTTGAAGAGGCGGGAGAGACGGGAGAGTGGGGGAAGGAGGTGGGAGCGGGACTCAGTCCCCTGCTGGCCGTACACCCCCCCCAACTACTAAACACACTTAATAAGCTCCACCACTTCCAAATCACAAGTAACGAAGCATCGCTCCCCCACTCCAATAACTTTAGTCCCCCTTACACCGATGATACAATTCAACACTATCCGGCCCATAACTCACATCCTCCCCACCCCCCACACCCCCTGCCCCTACCTCCACCACACTGTTGAAATCATTAAAACAACACCCCCCTCCTACACCTCCCCTGGCCCACGCTCAACCTCAGCCTACCCTCCCGCGTGCTACTCTGGCCAAATGACACCCAAACGGCAGCAACACTCTAAATACGCCAAACTAAACACCAACATAGCTCAACACGACCCTCACAAGCAAACACGCAAAGAGAAACTACCTTTAAACTTAAAAGACGAATGTAAAAACAAAACGCAAAGGAGCATCAATTATATAAAAGAAAACCCTCCTTCCCGCCTCACAAATAAGATCCATAGAAAGAGTCCTAGACGCGCCATTAGATACCTCGTCCCTTCCTGAGTTCCCCCGCACCCTCCGGGATAATCCTACTCCCGCGCTCCGACCCGACCCCGGCCGCCACACTCAGCACGCTTCCCCCCTCAGCAACCCCCCTTCCGGCTCCTCACCCTTCCCCGTCCCTCCTTACCCGCGTCAGCCCCCTCCCTCCCCCCCCATACCCACACATCCCAACTCACACTACACCTCACATCTACTACCCACAACACCTCAACCCCTGCTGTTCCCTCCTCCTGCCTGCCACACCTCCGAGCCGCACCCGGCACGCCCCGTCACATTCCGCACAGCCGACTCGCCGTATCCGCCCCAACAACATTCCCCTCGCCCCTCCCACAGCCGCACTTCCAAAAGGATGGGAGAAGGAGGTGGGAGAGGGGAAACCAACCCCCATGCCAATATAGAACCGACAAAGTATATACACGCGCATCCATGTGATGATAGATACCCCAACAGTAAAACCCCCACTCCCACCCAACAAGATCAAACCCGCCCAGAACCGCCCGAAGGGACCCACCAGTCACCGACCACCACATAACCATAAGGACAAGACGGGCCACATATTTAATACCAACGAAATCACAAAAACCCAGAGAAATGACAAGACGCATAACCCAACGCACATTACAGCGACATTAGCCAGGCCTGCATGCACGCGCCGTCTATCTCCTATGCCGCACCCCCAAGAGCACTGCCAAAAGCTCTGAGATCGTGGCCCGCCTGCGGCAGCTCGGGACCTCTCCAGAGAAGCAGGCACGCAAGCAGCACCACCGGGGCGCGGTGGTCACAGGCCTAAAGGAGGCGACCGTAAAAACATCCACAACACGGGCCAAGGCGCCCACCAACACAGCTGAAGCTGCCAAGTCAACGCATGTGCCCACGAAGCAGGGGAGCATCGAGAAGATAGACGGGCGGGCGAGACCTGCCGGGTACCTCGAATGGTATACATGCGCCTGACTGTACAAGGCCAAAACAAAATTCGGGAGGGCGACGACACAAAACAATTGCCTAAAACTAAAAGGAGGGACGTGTTCGACCCAGAGTCAGGGACAGAGGCGCCCGCGGAGATAAGGTCAGAGAAGAGCGCTGATGAGAATAGGGGACCGCAACACGGCCAAAAGCGAGCCATAGCGGGCGAGTACACGATCGACGGCACAAGGAACGGGAGACACAGACAATTGAGTCAAAGAGGCAGAGAATGTGGTATGCTAGGAAGACAGGGTGCACCGTGTAGGGAGTCGCATCGAAACATAAGTCACGGCAGCCTACGACAGCTACAAGGATGCAGGCCGAAGGGGCTGAGGAGAGGCAGAGGCACGAAGGTAGCGTGGCCAACGAACGACGAAGCACGCACACGACTGCCCAGGCTAGAGGGGAAGGCCGCGGGCAGAGCTTTCACAAGCTCCTGGGAACCCTCCATAGGGTTCTTAATCTTCGATACTTTACCCTATTGACGCGTTTAAAATTTTGAATTTAATGTGGGATCAAATATCGTCAACATACTCTTCTATCTAGAGGACTTCGTGCCATAGCTATTAGATAAAACTAGAGATATAATTGCCACAGGGAGGCCTTGCCTGCCCGCGCCCGTGCAGCGATGAGTCACTGCGATATACCTTTTGAACAGTTACGGGCTAGAGGGCTTTCCATGAACCTAGTGAGATACTAATGCTGGACGTCCTCTGCTATAAGAGCTCCTGATAGCTACAATAGTTAAGGAGTCGGATGTCGGTCTACATTAGACAGATAGACGTGGTCTATATGAATTTTTTTATAGTTAGAATGTGGAAGTCTCGTTAACGAGTGAACGACCACGCGGATAAAGGTGATCACACTTTAAGGTTTTCAGGATTAGCTATGTAGCCATGGTTCGACTAGAAGCACAGCTACGGTCTCCATACCTAATAAAGCTCGCATCTCCTAGACGACTTATATAACCGCTAGGAAAACTGCGGGACTTAATCCAAAAGGGCTTTACGGACATCAATGGGCCACGTGCCGACCAAACCTATATATTGATTACGTATAGAGCACTGACCACAAGAATTCGACCGTAAAAAAAGGAGTGATTACACAACTGCAAGGGATTGACTTGGCGATAAGGATCTTATCGTAGAGCTAGGGGGGGGGGGTGTGGGGGATACTGGGTTGCTTCGCGTTGAAATGGTTCTAAGTCATGGACCACCCTTATGAAGCCGATGATTAAGATTTAGAATGCGGATGTATCTGATTTTGCATCTTTATAGAAACGAATCGATGGTGTTGTAACTTCATGAAGTCGTAATAAATAGAGGATGACATACACCCCGTCGAGGAGTAAAAGGTGAACAAGGGAGGGGAAAGAGGGGAAAGAGTTGAGTCGTTCATACTGCTATTTGACACGCGAAGGGGGGGCTATTCTACGCCGAAAAAGCTATAGTGAACTTAACTTCAGTACTAACTTTGATTGTACGGAGCTTATCAAAGAAGAGACTTTTTACCAAAAGTAAAATGTATCATATTTCTTGCATGATGCCGAAAATTCTGATACTAGAGATAGGACTCCATTTGCCTGTTGCAAACCCTACAGAGGAACAGATCATGAACAAAACTTCTTGATAGGCTCCATTTGTATACCTGAGTTACAAATATACAGAGCGACCGGGATTACTGGCTTGCTAGCGAGCGGATACGTACTATTGTGCCAATAGCTCTACTGTGTGATTTTTTAGTTTAGTACCGTGAACGAATTGTGTTGTCCAAGAGTCCGTCACTAATGTTTCACTAGTGATACTAAACTCACCGGAAATACGGGGGGGGGGGGGGGGGAATCAAGAACGGCACGGCTTATAAATTAGTCACCTACGATAAGTGACATTCAGTCGAAAAATCTCAAGATAATATAAAGTAAATTAAATCAAAATACCTAAAGTCTGTAATTTAACTCCGAGGTATGCCTCAGTAAGCATCAATATGAAGGGGCAACTGAACCTTCGCTTCAGCTGGTTTAACTTCGGAAGGACTGTAGATACCCAACAAATGTACGAAACAAGCTATACAACTGTATGGACTCTCTTAAGCTTGGTGAGCAATCATTACTGTAGTGAACAAGGAACATAGATGGAAGGTGATGGAGTAGGATTTATTTAAGAGATCTTTAGATCAATTTAGAAGATCTGTTACCGCCTTTAGCACGTCGCCTCGTTATTATAGTGTCAAACTACTCAAAGAATAGGGGATGTGCTAATCTAACGATGCTCACAGTGTCGAATGGACGAACATTATGTACTAGTCCTGCAGGTATTGTTGTGATATCGCCCTTTTGACGTTAATGTCCCTTGTAATAATTCTTACGTGACTAGCGTACGGCGCCAGATTGTGCCCTTATGTTTAGACTTATTGCCGGTAGTGAAAAGAAAGTATAGCTGAAGTTTATGAATAGCTTGCTGCGCAGATCGTCATATGTATTAAAATGCACCCTACATCCACTGTAACCGGTAACAATAATTGCTATTATCGCATTGAGTAAACGTTCAAACAGATCGTCTTATGTCACGCGAGGCATTATCCATCATAAGATATAGGAAGATGGGAGAATGGTCCAAAGAATATGACACAGTCCAACCATCAATGAAGCGAGAGTTATTCACTAGCGAAAACCCTATTCTTGGGTTCAATTGGAGAATCTGAATGTTATAATCAGGCTTTAAAATAGATCGGACAGCAAAGTCATCAAAATTATAACTAATAGAGTGGCAGCGCCTATCAATGAATGTTTGTGTGTGCCTAATACGCTATATATGTGCTGTCACTTCTATATGCATCGGTACTGCTTTGCAGAGAATGCACGGATCCGGGACAAGTGGTGGACTAGGTAATACGCGCCAGCGTAACCTTTTAAGTCGAAATCCACATGAGGCCATAATGATTTATGCGATGGGACGCAACACTCACATAGAATTACGTGACTGCTTGGTCGGCACACAGCAGAATAGATCGCTTAGTGAGAGTAAGCCTGTCAGACTAGTCAGATTCACCGTACCGAGAGTCAAACTTGTCTAAACGGTAGTATATCGTAATTTGAGTTGTTAGTCACTAAAGAAAGGAAAATGGAAGGTAAAAAGAAATTCGCCTAATGGCAGAAGATAACTGTTATACACAGGGCTTACAATTTTGAGCATGGACATTATGCAGAAGAATGGTCGTGTCCGTGACACCCGAAGTTGCCACAGCAGGCCGTGATTAGTAGTGGAAGACACTCAAAAACTATACTCGTATCAAGTTTCTCTATATCCATGGTATCAGCAATTAAACGCAATCTGTTAGAGATCTTAACTACACCAGTCCACAAAGTCTTACGAGTCTTTGAAGCCTATAACAGAGTCATTTACAATTTAAGTACCTTCAATCCCGAAAAGTCGCTGAAATTGTTGAACTATCAGTGATTGAACTCACAATACATTTTAGGTCAGTACACCAAGAGTATTCTTCGTCATATAAGTAGCGAGAGCAATTATTGAATTCTTGATGTCTAGTTAGAAAGTTCTAAGAGTCAAAAAAACAAATGAAAAAACGAACCGACGGAGCGGGGGGGGGGGGGGGGGGGGTAGGGGGGAAATTCTAGCACACAAGGATTCAGTCAAGAAATCATATTATATTAGCAGCCGATTGTGTAATAAAGATGCAGCGAGCTAGAAATCAAGGAAATTAGCAGATGATTGGCTATCAGCCGCTAATATCAGAATTTGCTGAGTACATATCCAAAGACGGTCCATTGGCATCGATATGCTTTTGCCCAAGGTAAACTTTCTGGAGTCCCGAAAAACGCAGAGGCATACCCAAGATGTTAACAGTACGGAACCGCGAAACACGCGACTGACAACCGTAGAAACAATTAGTGACATCAATACTGTTCCGACTATGCGTTGTAGCTCTTTTATGTCGCAGTACTCATAAGGTCTCGAAATGTATTTGATTAACCTGGTTCGCCCACGTTATAGGTAGAGTATGATCCTCAAAGTAGATCTTAAACACCATTGCCCGTCAACAGACGAATAATACCGTTCACGTGGAAACCCACGTGCAGACAGCGTAAACCGATCATTAGCGATATAAGCGATAAGGCTTGGATACCTGGAATAAGAGTAGGGCCATTTACGTCTACCTCAAGATGTAATAAATGGAAAAAGTGATCCTTTACGCTTACCCAAAATAAACATTTATCCTAGTTCAACGATCATCATTACTATAACTCACATGGAATATTAAAAGCGACAAATTAAATGGAGAATACTCGACCTCAACAGTTGCAACCAGACTATTAATTTCGCTATAAGAACGTACTGCGATCATCGACAAATTCAGAAGAATATCCGCGATAAAATAACGTAGACTATAAAAAGAAAAGTACACATAAACAGAAGCAAATATACGTACCTATAGAAAAATTTATCGTAACGATTGGGGGGGGGGGGGGGGGGGGGGGGGGGGGGGAAGCAACGCGAATATCGGTCGGCGTCGGATTGCCCATTCCCGCCTCTTTGGAGAGGAGACTGCTTTAGAAGTCATGAGATAGGCTATCGATCTAAAGGTGGTCGCTGTCAAATTTGAATATAATAATAGGGAAATATTAAACGGAGGCCCTCAGATATTTCCCATTATGAAATACCCGAAACGGACTGTACTAACCTACTATATATCCTAGAAACATGATGATAACTCGTATCTACATCTGAAATGTGCAATAACGTACGGCGGTTAGGCAAGCCATCTACTATGAATGTCGTTCAACTTGTGCTGGCGATCCGCCGAGAAGGCGAGAAACTAATGAAAATTTGTCGTAACTGCGTGATGAGCACTCTCATTCGAACCTCCAACTAGAGAGCAATATCCATCCTACATCCGAACCAATCAGTCCTCAGAAACAATGTAATCCTTGTACAAGTAAGAGCGGGTTTTCGAGGCTGGGAACGGCTAAGAACCGGTACGTAACGCCCCGGAATCCACATCTTCCTATAAAAGCTCCAAAGACTGTGATCTGGTTTCACAACCAGGGGTATGGAGATTCTGATTTTCTTCTGGTAAACCACGCATTACATTACGATCCTATACAACTATCCGACGGCTAACTTCTATATGCGCGGCTTCAAAGGCGGGGGGCTAACAGTTGTATATGTTATGTGTTAGGAAAACAGTATAGAGGTGGATTTCAGTGTCTTTATATTAAGAAAAAACGTAACTATGCTTTGAAGGACCGCAATAAGATTTATACATAACCAAAGAAGTGTGTATTGTATAGATACCGGACATTGTGTTTGCCCAGGATAGGGTCTTTCCACCCGTACCGCAATAATTCGATCGATTGCCTGCCGGTCAAAATACCGAATAGAAGATTAGAGTACTAGCTGTGCACTTCCTATATGCTCTATATAGTTCTTTTACTCATTAAATCAGAAGTAATTTGAATCGAACTCTAGACTCGGTAGGTTACATACCCTAATAACTTTTATTAATCAGAAAGGTAAAAGGATCGAATACATCACTGTGGAAAATTACATGTGCCAAAAAAGTGCCACCATCGAGTGAAGGAGTCGACTATCCGTCTCGTCTCGAATTTCGGTGATTATAAATAGTCTTGACCCTACATTAGCATCCTACATCCGGACCGCGGTTGTTTATCGCGATGACTAGCTGTGGCAACTGAGATGTATTAATTCAAGCCCACGAGAATCCAACTAATTGGTAAGAGAGCGTCTAGCGCCATTAGCTACAGTTACTGTAGAATATGTACTTTCCCTCCAAAGGAACTAGTAGTTTTATTACAGACGGAAGCCGTATCTCAAAGACAACGCTACTATAAGGATCCGGACAAAGTTATGTTGGCTATTATTTCCAACCGAAGTGGATGAGCGAAGAACCTCTGTCATGGGGCTGCAGCTTCACGAGCTATTCGACAGACAGAGACACGGGGGGGGGGACTGTCACTAACAATGCATGATCGATTATAGTGCTGTGCGTCTACGTTTCGGTCCTGTGACTACTCCTACAATATGCATTCTAAATCCTTATATCGTGTTCGTGCCTACAGATATAATAACACTGACTTGTAAGCAAAACTAAGTCAAGGTACAGGGAAGTTCGATCTCATAATTACAAGACGTAGCCTAAGGTGAAGCTAAAAGCGACACGACATGCGGTCCAATTTAAGGTATTTAAACTGATCATGAGGGGAGAATAATGACTGGATGTCTAATCTAGTGTCGCTGTAGTATACTGCGTATAGGGAGTTACCAAGCAAGAGTGTTTCCCGTAAGTATTATATAAAAATAAAGGAGCGAGTAGAAATACATGTATCTATTAATTCTACCGGCACCGCCCTAATAAATAAAGTACGTGAACCGAGCATAGGAAGAAGTAACGGTGCAAAACCTAGGTATAGTCCGAAATCAAAAAACAACGTCCGGATCGTTACCCCTTATAATTCATGCTAATATGTCTGGCCTCAGGATGCTAGGTGGGTTGTAGGCGTTCCTCCTACCAACTGCCATGTATGCGAGATAGATCTCATAAAACGATAAGTTGTGAAAGCAGAATGGGAAGAAAGATCTTCCTCCATCCTTGCGAACCCCCGCAAAGGTAAAAGCATCTTCAGGCTGTCGAAACCATGAACACGTACAAGAACTAGTACTGTCTTATTTACCCGTGTGGGTACTACCGTATAAGATCGATTCGGATGGTTAGTGGTTGGTGAACTCTAACATTAAGTTCCATATCTAAGAGTCCTAAAAACAGTCTACCCACTGCTAAGTCAGACTTTATATAAACATCACTTTGCCATAGCGTCCGTGTCCTTTCATAGCTAGAAAGCCGATCAATTACGGTTCCATAGAGCATACTGGATACATGATTAAAATACAATAATCTAAAGGAATCTGCAAACGTGTGCGATAGTTTAACAATAAAAGTTACAGAATGCATTAATTCTGGAGGGTTGGCAGACGGGGGAGACACTACATAGTAGCACTAATCACCGAACGGTAAATGGTGACACTCATGCTAACTGGATTACTAAAATTATCTAGTTTTGTAAATCAACAGATAAATAATATTTGGTCCGATACCGTACGAGATCAGCAGACTGGTGTGGGTTCAGGTCATTGAACCGTATTCGGGATCATCAATACAATAGTCTCTTCTAGGTCTCCAGACGAATCGTAATTTCGAGTGTGCCTTAGAACCAAGAGAACAATTTCATGAAATAAGTTACAAACTCATTAAACCCGTCAGTAGCTCATATTGTTTCCAGATATGTACAAATTCTCAAATAAGGCCCGTCCAGTAACCCCTTTTCGTTCATTGTTCCGACACAAGCTACCCTTCAATTTATCCTACAGAGAACTCAGCACCGATGACATCAGGGTAACATTAAATGCTTTAAAATGATAGTAGTACGGTGTACCAGTTTAATAGACAATCGCACCAATTGTTTCCTTGACGTCGAATTAATCGTGCAGGTGTGAAATCAGCCAGTGGCTCCCAAAAGTTATGTGTAACGTGTTCAGACGATTTTACGAACTCGATTCTTATGAGACCGGTGTGCAGGTTAACCGATGGAAGGTAATATCTCGTTACTAATCCCACATGGGTGGAATATGACTTTTACTCTTGAGGACCAACACTCCAATAACATATAATTGAAGTCTTTATCTCAATGAAGTTGTACCCTCCATTTATCTAGGAAATCGCTAGCCAAACCTGATAGGACTACACTGTCGTCTAGGAGATAGCGATTGAGAGGCCTGAGTAACATGCCGCGGCCCAGACGCGAATAGACGGGATGCTTTCGAAGGGACTTTTTATCACGGACAGTTCGCTGAGAACTTGACTAATTAATCCAAATCTTCAAGTTAAGCTATTACTAGAGTATATTTTCGGACCTATTGGACCCTCCAACTTCGTTAGAATGAAGAATCCGAGGGTGGAATGAGCGTATTCCAGCTCACATCGCGCCACGAATGTCCTATTCCTTATACATCCAGCTAGCTCATATACTTTGATCCTAGCGTTTCAAAAAGCTACAGAAAAATAAAATATCGCAGACATCGATTTGAGAGCTAAATCCGGCCGGCCGTATGACAAACTGTTTCAGAAGATCTTTAAGAGAGGCAGATTAAGGATCTGGACCATAATATAAGGGATACAGATCATGGTACTACGGTAACCGGGGGGTGGCGGCATTAACTTTACACAACCAACCATCATACATACTGGCAGAGACGGACGACGCATATACGTCAAAAACACGCCTAAAAATCGTATCTTTTTTGGTACAAAAATTCAATTCAACAAGTAAAGGCAGCGCCGACCCTATACGTATGGAGCAGACTGTAAATACGCATCGAAATGTTTAAAATCCGCAGGACGCAATACTGAGACCAAATAAATTATAATGTCTACGGGCTGGCGCGAGAAAAAAATGTCTACACTTAAACTTTCTGGATTATTATCATACCGATTACGATTAATCAAGCAATAATTAAGCTAGATCCCAACCGGGGCGGGGTGCTGGAATAAAGCCAGGGGCATTGTTGTGGGGGTCAAAACTGGTGGTGATGTTTGGTTGGGGGGGGGGGGGGGGGGGGGGGGTTTAATAACAAATCTTGAGTTTAATAAGAATGTGAAAATATGAGGTGTTGAAGGGATGGTGTATGGGGGGGGTGTTAGTATTGAAGAAGTGGTATGGAAATGTGAGAGGTAGCAGTCCGAAGCGTGAGTTGGAGATAGTGCCGCAATAAGACTTCTTATCGGATTATGAGCAGAGTGTGAAAGTGCTTATCAAGATACTCTACATACATCGGCAAAAGTAATTAGATTACCCATCGAAGCAACTAATGTTCGACAAAACAAATAATAACAAATTTTGGCGAGCGCCTAACACTGGCCGGACAAACTGAATAAAACGTTGGCGTTAAACTAGGTATCCTCCAAAATCCAAGACGGCCCTAATTAGCAAGTCACAAAGATATAATGGGCAGGGTCTTTGACGACAACATTAAGATTATCGAAAGACAAGGGACTGGAATTCCAACGGAAAATCTCAGAGTGAAGATAAGGAAAATAGTATTTATGATTAGATTCAATATGGTTAACGGCAACGCCCTTGCATCTACTTTGATATCTCCAGTCGCGAAGACGTGATTGATGGAGCTAACGTTGTACGAGAAAAGAACAATGTATGCAGTTCGCACCGAAGATGCGATAACTTATACATCCCCTGATTGACACCATGTATGGTGTAAGCTTTCAGCGTTCTTAGCTACAGCATTAGATTAATTCTCGGTACCGGTCGGAATGAATGTACTTCTTCAGGGTAAGTGATGTACTTTTGAGTAGTAGCCTGGCCGTTGGGGAACACCTGTTAGGGGGTACATACTTCGAAAGATTAGCTGATAGGGCTAAGGGCGGTTATAGACGAGTGAGAATTAATGAATGTCCTAGAACGTATAATCATAGAAGTTCGAATATACACATATAGCTCACAGGATAACTTTATTGATGTGCAGAGTACGTAAGTGAGATACGAAGCTTAAATCAATTGACCACTTTTCCACTTACAATCGCTTCAATTACGAATACTTATAAGGGTAACACAGACCCAAGTGTATATCCTTAGTGGAATCAGTGGTAACTTGATGAGTCTTTTTGACATAATGAAGACGAGTTACGGATTAAATCGGGCGTTTTCCACATCGAAAGGTCATCATCTCCTTTTGCCTAAACGCCAAAAAATAGATATAGAGGTAGTATGAGTCTAGAAAGATATAACAAGTGCGCCCATCCTAAGAAACCTGCTAGAAAGACATAAATAATAGAATGTCGCATCGAAAATAAAGAGGTGCGCATGCGAAAGCATTTAAAAATGTACTAATGATTGGTTGGACACATATGTTATTCACATAGATCAAAGATTAATGAAGAGGATATTTGTCACCGCATCTGGTGGGCGCTAAATAGTGGTATTTAATAGTTAGTATAAAGAATGTGAGCTGTCTGATTAGAAACGTAAGCAGCACACTATGAGACATTCTGTGAGGACTTAAATACATTTCATTACAGCGATGCTTGAAAAACTAAAGAAGGCTCTACAATGAAGATTATCCACAGAGAACTTCTTTGCTGACCTGGCCTATTTTTTTTGGAGACATGGTTATGGCGTTGAAATAATATGCCGACTCCCAGACTATGACGCAGAGAAATTCGGACTATTATCCCAAAACCGACGAGAAATGACTGTTCAAATAAATTATCAACAGAATTGTCACGCTCTAAAAATTGAGATGGACGAGATATAGTAGATCGTAGAATTATATAGATCGGCGGTCCTAGACTTATCACGATGAAGATAAATCAGCCATTTAGCTAAATAAGAGTACCCCAAATACTTGTTGAATAATAATAGGGTCATAAACACTGAAAATGCTCTGATACTTGGGCTGACAATCACCTCGTTGCGGTGTTTGGGGTATCTGCAAGTATTACTGTGGTTAAAGTATAAGAGAAAGTGAGATATATCGAACGGTTCTAGTCGTCTTTCAAAAGTAGAAATCCTTCTCTTCACACTTCCCACACAGACTTGTCCGCAAATATTGTTACTGCTAATGGAGGAGAGAACGACGTTAAAGGCCAGGCGACATAGGGGTATGCGTTTCATGTCAAGTTTTATAATACATCAATGTTATGGCTAGATAGCCAATGACTCTGATTGTGCAATATAAAATATGTTAGGGGAATAATACAATCATCCTACGTAAACAGGTGTACCAATGTAAATTTAGAAGAATGATAACTAACGAATTGCAAAAACTCGTTAAACGAGAACCGTCACCGAAAGCCGAATGCTATAACAGCATGCAGACAAATGGAGGCACTAATTCTGAAGACTTGTCAAACATTTGCAACATATTAGTATATAAGTGCCTAATTATTGTTCCGGGGCCAAGGATATATAAAGGGGAAGGCACGTGCAATATAAGGGACAAGAGAGAATCGTTAAAGACAATGTTCATGTTGGTAGCATGGGGCTATTAATCTCAGGAGTAGGCACGAACGGTGAGCCTACACCGAACTTCGGCCAGTAATTACATTGGGCAACAGAACGGAGCGGCTATAACAATGTGAATAGCATAATGGTAAATTAACTTGAATAGAACAGGTAGATGCGTAAAACTCTTGGCGAAGAAAGGCGCGAATGTTATAGCGACTCGCGGTTCTAAACTATAGAGGAGCTATTGCTAGCACTTCAAATGGGGGGGGGGCAGAAGGGGGGGGGACCTTGACGTTGTTAACCATTAATACATAGGGATTAACCTACTGTGCAAGCCTTGAAGACGAACACGTTTCCAGCTCGATCAGTTCTGGGTCGTTTTCAGGTATCTTAACCGCCATAACAATGTAAAGTAAACGGACCCGCTCGTAACTAACAAATTTTATTTCAAAGAGGAGCATAATCGATACTGAAATTTTATTTGGCAGAGTCAGCTTCCTCAAGGGGCACCTCATAATGGCATAAGACGTAAACAGGATCCCTACAAATTAGTATGACCGTTTGGATTGGATTAAACTCAGACCAAGCCCAGTGTAGAAATGGCCGAGTCAAGAGACCCAAATTCAAGTAGATAAAAAGGCCGAAAGTGAAAATCACCGACGATAATTTACAGACAACATGGAGATTATTGCCATGTCCCTCCTATAATATTTTATGAAAGCCTACCTTGAAGAGCTCGCTCTCCATGAGGTTTGTGATGACTGAATAAGGAGAACAGCAGTTCGGAAATTCAAGTCTAGACTGGAATTGCGTCCTATGACGGGCTTGCGTACGATTCCCTCAGACCAAGGGCCGCATCTGTTTAAGGGAAATTGTACGACGATCAGCACACGAATGTTGTTCTAGTCCAGATTTCGTACTAGTACTGTCCCGGCGAAAAACGATGCGCGACGTATGATAATATAACCGGTTATGTATCAAAGGCTGATCAGAGAAAAAGTACAGTATTAAGATGCAGAACCAAGACGCGTGTCTATCAATACAATATTGTGAACTCTGCTTTCGACGGAGTGAAATACGCTAACAGTATGAAGGTCGGCTCCGATATGGGGCAATGGCTACACTATAAAGAACAAGCCGAAGATGTATCTGCATGCTTTCGCAACCCAAGTGAAGAAGTATCTTCTACTGTGTAGTTAATTCGGAATAAGCAACAGAAATAACACGATACTTAATACAGACAGTACGAAGCAGAATGTCCATATAAACACTACATTAAGCGTTCTTCGCACAAACACTTAAAAAAACAAGAAACGTCATAGCATCCATACCAAAATTTAATAGAATTGCTTTGCGTCATAAAGAGATTACACGTGCTTTAGCCTGCTGGTCTGACATCGAAGAACCTAGGTTTAAAAGGCAGTGCATAGAGCTAACGAAATCGAACCAAAGACCTAGGTTCGCCGCGGTCAATCCGTGTGACGGTGATTTATAATGTAGAGCTTCAATAATACAATAAATTTCTTTTAGAGTGTTGTTGATAGAACTGTGCTATACTGTCAGGAGATGGACAATGGAGTTGCAACGAGTAAGCAAGACCATGACTACCTATCTTTGAAAAACTATATACAAAAATCAATTGCGACCTAGTTCTCTAAGTCCTGACTGGGACAAAGAGATCAATAGTATGAAACTACTAGCTATGAATGGTCAACCTGTATGCGGGTTAGTGAGCAGGCAAGATCCTGATATATCTCCTGTGAAACCGAACCACAGAAGAAAGAAGCCTGAAGTACGACGTTGGTGCTGAAAACATATGATAAAAATCAAAACTCTAATATATGAATTCGGAACCATCATCATCCATTTGGCATGAAAGCCATGCGACTGTGTGTAAAAACGCTGTTAGATTACAATGATATCCACCTAGAGACGCGTAGTCATACCGCTCCAGAATATGCTTTCATGCATGGAACCTCGTCAGCTGCCTGCGAGCCAAAGCGCCCCGGGTAATCTACTGCAAGACCAATAGGCTGGCAAGCCGATACTGAACCAATGGAAGTGACTTAAGGCCACCAACAGTCGCAACGACTTCTGTCCGGTAACGCAAGTTATTAAGTAAACTTCACATACAGCATCGTATCCATCAAGTTGCTACGAGACTTTCCTGTAACTAATTACATCAGTACCAGGTCTCGGTTTAAGCGTTGTCCTACTAGCATAGAGTCTGCATGGATAATACTTCTTGGTTACTCTGTCTAGCTACCTCAGATTAAGCATGATAATGATCAGCATCGTGTCGTTGATATCTTAAACTCCTGCGAATTCACCAGCTTTGGGTTGTCCTGTCGAGATACTTTAGTGAATGTGAGTATCTGTCGATGCTCTAGGTGGATAGTGAGAAGTGTACTAAGGGGGGGGGGGGGGGATGTGATAGGGGGGGGGTTGGGGGGGGGGAGGTGGGGTGAGCAACACAATACACTAAAACAACTGATTCTACCAGCTTCCTGGTTGGAAGCGCGGCGAAGAGGGGATCGGGGTGCGGGCAAACCGACCGCCCACACCCATCACCCAACCTCCCCACTGCACAATCCCTAAACACTAGCAAACGGGTCGGGCGAAAACATTCCCCCAGAACGGATACTCAAACACACCACTCTCGTACGCACCCCCCCCCACTATGCCCCTCCTCCGGCGCCGGCAACCAACACGCTGCAAGGCCAGAGCCCTCCCGCTGCCCGCAAGACAGAGCCCCCCCACAACACCAGCACCACTCCCAATATCGTCCCCAAATTCCCCAACAGCGCGCTCCCCAACCCGCCCGCAACACCACGGCCCCTCACCTCCTTCGCCTCTCCCCTCCACCCCCAAACAACACCCCACCCTCCCCCCCCCCCCGGCCGCCCACGCCGAACCCCCACCCCCCACCTTACCAAGTACCACTCAAACACAACTATTCCACCTAAAGTAACCCCGACCACCCATCACCCACCTCCCCTAACCATCCCTCCCTCCACCACCTATCCATCCAGGCCCACCCACATACCCAAGACACCTCCCCTCACCTCAATCCTCCTCCCCCCCCCCCCTAGACTATGCACCGGTCACTCCTACAACTGCTATGCCCCCACTCCTTCAACACCAGACATCCCTGTCCATCAATGCACATTAGTCCTCCTCCCCTCCTCCACTCCCTACCCACTCCCACACCGCCCCTACCGCCTCCGTCCCCCAACCCATCCTCCCTCCATCCCCCCACGCGCCCCCCCACCACATCCCAGCGTTAAAATCTAACTCCTCGTAGCATGTACTACTACAGCATGTCTCAACGCATCTAAAATCACAACCTCTTGCAGCTCAAAACTGCACGATGTCCCCACACCTCATCCTTACCCACAGCCTCCCACTATCAGACCCGACCTCTGCACCGAGCTCTCACCAACATAGCTTTAAACCGCCTGTGTACTAAAATGATGTGGTCGGAGCACAATTACTAACCCTATAGAGTGAGTATGAAAAACTACCGACCTACTGATTCGTTGTAATGTTTGCTTGCAATCAATAAGGACACCTACCGCGCGATCAGTGCCACGGTATGGGTGATAAGGAACGTAAGAAATACCGAGGAAAACAGAAACGGCCAAGACAAGAACGAGATGTACTTAATTGACTCATAGGGAAATAGTAGATCCTATAACGTCGCCACATTCTAAAGCATGTGTAAATACAAGTCCGGTTTCTGAGTTAGAACACATATCGAAAGATCAACGCCATACTGCAAACACATGGAAGTGGAGACTCTAACTGAAGCTGCGAAGACCCAGTAACCTGCACCAGATACACCCGCCTAGAGACTCGCAGTAGACAAGCAATAAGACGCAAAAAAAAGAGAAAGAGTAGACCAAAAGAAAAAATGAACAAAGACAGAATGGCGACGCAACTCTAAATAGATTGCAAACAACCACAGGGGAAAAAAAACAATTACATTAAACTTTACTCAATTTAAACCAAAAATTGCTTGACTCCTAACCTATAGAAAAATATACCACACTTGACTTTGTAGCTAGAACATATGTCAGATACACAAAATATAAAACGATCATAGAACCCGAAGACCATACCTCAAAAAGTACTATACCAAAACCAATCTCGGGGGCAACAAATGAACGCCAGAAAATGGGCCTAGCCCCGAGTGCCGCCGCAGCGTCTGTCGAATTCGCATGAAAACAGAAAAAAAAAAACCACAAGATGCAGCGTTGTAGAATAACCACCTGTAAAACTGTCCGAAGCACTCACGACACTCTCTAGGTGGACCAAGGTATGATCTAGTGGAAATGTAGTACCAGAGGGTCGACAGAACTATCGAGGTGATACAAGGACATCTTAAACTATACGTTAATGGAATTGTATATAAAGCAAAATAAAAGGAAAAAAAAAGGAAAACAAACATGACCCCTACCGTTCAGCGATTCCCACAAGGCTCCTACACGGCACAAACATATCTCTAACGAGGAATCAGATCAGGTGTCTTGCCCCAAACAGAACTCAAAAAACGCTTACCTCGTGCCTCCATCCCCCCCCACATTGAGTTATCCCCATAGAACCACGAAAAACAACCCTCCGAGTCTCAATTTCAACGCACCAGCCAACCCCCTACCGACCTACAAAACCTCCATCTCCCACCATCCATACCCCACCCGCCCATCTCGCAGTTGGTCCTTTGAGTCCAGTATCAGTCTATCCCTACTCCCACGCCATCCCACGCTCAGTTCGAGATCAACTCCATTCGTAGCACCCTCGCCTGTCACCCGCTACAATTTACTCACAAGCCTCCCAAAAACCCACCACCCATAAACGCACTACGCAAACCGTCCTACGGAGCGCTCCCCTTCCGTCTCCCAACCCCGGTTGCCAGATCTCCCCCTCCACGTCCCACTTACCCGCCACGCTCCCCCCCTCCCCCCAAACCCTACCCGTCCACACCCCCTCCTGACTTCCTCCCCACTCAGTAGCTAGCTACCTCTGCGAGCCTCCTACCCACCCCGGCTAACCCCCACCGCATCCCCACGAGACGACGTCGCTCCGACCCAGCGAACTAACTTAGACTCGAGCCGCCTTCAGCGGGAGCAATGCCTCTCAGCCTCCCAAAAACGTATCGAAGACACACCCCACTATCCACGACTCTGCAAACTAGTCTCTCCTTTAAGACACGCGATTCCCAACTGTGCAGCCGATAGAAATCACGGCTCAATCGGAACGAAAGATAACAGACACAAAGACCCATAGTCTATAGATCCATATAGGATTTAAAGACCTCTTCGACACTCGTAGTCACAGCAAATGTCAGCACCGCCCCAAAGCTACAAGACACCAGACAAAAACATAACACACTCGTTACGTGCAGGAGACATAAACATTTGCACGTGACAAATCAACACGACCTGCGCGGATTCAGTGGTGCTGGGTGACAATAATGTAATTACTCTCGTAAAAGACATTGCCCTACGCGTAAGCCAGACTTAACTCATCTCTTTATAAAACCCGCGTCTATAATATAACCGCCCAATCAGACCAGAGAGTCACCTGCAGTCGCCTCCACTTCTGCTCGCCCGGTCCACTGGCCACTTCTGAACCTCCTCTTCCCTAAACTACGCTGCCGCGGACCCCTTATTCCGTTCCGGTTCCCCCCGACTGAACGGGTCAGCCCTGAATAACCCCCAGACGCCACATGCAAACATCAACAACATTCGTTTAGTGCCCTGATACCAAACATGACTCTATCCCGCTACTCCTCCCAGCCCACTGCATAGGTACTAACAATACCAACCAGCAGTGCGGGCCGTCCCCTAGGTATCTCTCCAATGGTGCAAATCGCGACAGTGTGAGTATTAGTCAACGACCCATGAAGGACGCTCATTCCCTAAAAATCTTAATCAATGATAGCTTCTCTTCATACAACCCAAACAAAAACACTCTACATACCACCCATAAGAATTCACCCCTCTACAAATTTATAAAAAATAGTAATAGAACAGGATTCGATTTATGTCCCACCTGCCCCTTCTCTCCAACCTTCACGTCCATCCCACCCTGCGCCCCCCTACCTCCCACACACCAGAATCCCTCCGATCAACCGAGTTACGGCCTGCAACATCCAAAATAGAAGCCCCGCCCGGTCCCCCCCACGAATCCACTTCGTCCCCCTTCCCTTAAATCCCAACTCTCCCCACCCCCCCTCCCCCCCCACACCCCACCTCCCGCCCGCCACCCCGCTCCCACCCCCCCCACCCCACTCCCGACAGTCGTCCCCCCCACATTAACTGCGCTCCCTGTGCGTCGGCCTCACTCGCCCAGCCCAACCCGTGCACCCAAGGATACAATTACACCTCCCCGCCACCCCCGACTCTCCATCAGCTCACCTACTCCTGAAAGCTTCCAACCCCCCCTAAATCGCAGCTCTCACTACTCCTCAACAACACCCTACCATTCCCCCTCCTCCCATGTCGATCCTAAGATTTGCACCCACCCACACCCAAATCCCTTCTCTCACGCCCCCAGAACTCGCGTTCCCCTAGCACTCTCCTTCCCTATGCAGGCCCTGCCAGACCATGTGGTGTACCGGTACCGTTACACTGTCCCAAATTGGAGACACCATCAAACACGACACTGTGTCTTCCTATCCCCCTCCCCACCCCTTCCCCCGCCTCTCCCCCACCCCCCCCCAGCCCCCCCGCCCCTGACATCCACCACCTCGCACACAGAATACTACCCTCTCCACCCAAGTCGAAACCTCCCCCTCAGCCCCGCCGCCTCCCCACCCTCAACTCCCCGGCTGCCGTCTCCCGCGTAAATTGCCACCGCAGCGAACTAATCGTCACCCCCCTCTCCACCATACCATCAATCACAAAGGCCACCCCCAAGGTTCTACTTCCGCCTGACCAACCCCAACCCTCTACCACCCTCAGGTGTCGAAGCTCGTCACCACGACTACGTATCACAAAAGACCCACCACTTCGTAAGCAGCAGCACCCCCCCCAGCAGAAACACGACTCCGAAAGTTCTGACAGACACGACCGACTCCGAAGACGATAGTCCCACGACGCACACTTAAACCCATGAACTCCCTCCACGCACTCGAAACAATCGCACAAGCACAGCTAATCCGGGAGCTTCCCGCTGCCGTGCCCCCCCCCCGCCCGACGCCCCAGGCCGCCCCCTAACCCTCAAACCGCCATATTACCGTGCTACGCCGACATGTATGACCCTGGAAAGTCACTAGAAAACCTCAAAGCAAATGGATCAGACATTCCAAAATAGTTCACACAATTGAAAAGGAAGGTCCACAGATGCGAAAATTCGCTCCCGTAAGGTCTTAAGGCGATCGAGTGTGGACTGCGTAACAACAAGAATGATTAGTTTATTTATAGTGTGCATACAATCAAACTTACTCCCCTCATACGGGGGGAGCCTCGGGGCATATCAACGCCAATTTCGCGGAAGAGAGGTACGAAACAACCATGAATTCTAGAACTGGCTTAGATCAACGACAGATCAAACAATTGAGTGCAATAGGATGCAGTAAGTAAAAAATGGATAGACAAACACTAGCCTCAGATTAAGCTGCATACTGAAACTGTAAACGTTGTGAATGACAACAAACCTGTGAATACGTATCATACGTGGGTTATAGTATATTATTATTCGGACAATCTTTGCTGGTGGCCAGACAGGCAGCATATATTTGCTACAACTAAGACGAGGCCTCGAACTTACAGAGTTCAAGATCCAAAAGGGTTCGCGACAGGACTTTACCGGAACGAGCTTTGCACATGAAAAGCGAATACGGTGTAATCGATTCTGACCGGAACACATGAGTTAAACAAACGTCTCGTACCTAGGCCTGTCCACCTAGATTAATAAAACGACAGCCTAGACAATATGAAAGAAGTGTTAAGACATAAATATTCTAATTACAAGATAAATCAAGTGTAGCTGGTTGGTTTGGAAAGGCAGGGAATACCAAAAATGTGATCTTTATAATTGCTATCGTTCAAAGGAGACACAGAAACAACAAAGCACGACTGCCCCAAATGGTGTATACCAATCTTAAGGCTACAAGGGCCAGAAAACATACAAAAGTGTGCAACGTGGCGGTAGTGCAAGGAAAACGATCACAAATTATCCTGGACAGAACATCTAGAACGTTCCTGAAGCTTACACTAAGTTGCGAATTGGGGTGGTGTAACTATTAGGGAAGGCCATAGGATAGTACCCGACTATATGATCCCATGACGACAAGATAAAAGCATAAGAAAAAAAAAAAACGATTTAAGATATGAATTGACGCAAGACTTATCACTGGTACGTCCGATAACAGTGTGCGCGAGTACAACTTACTTTGCATCGCATTTGAGGCTATTACAATAATAAGGGATGGCGGAAACTAGGAACTCGTTGAAAAATAATACGATATTATTGCCAACACATCCAGGGACAAACCAGAGACTTGTCTCAATAATGCCTTAAAGATAGGTAACTAATACATGGCTCAACAAAACCCGAAGAATCTTCGTGGAAAACGTCGATCACAGAACCCGACTAGAAGGTTGGATTCTAATCATAACTAATAGTGATAGAAATGTAAGCAAAAAGGATTGTCTAATAATCGAACATCCTCTAGTTAAAACTCAACGTATAATGCAGGTCTTGGTGTTCAGAAAACGGTAAAGATTCTGGTGTCAGAGCATCATGCCCAAAATCCGAGAGCTACAAACCGAAAAAGAATGTAGTGGCCTAATAAGAATCCAACCCCAATAAATCATGAGACTGCAAAAAAGAGTACGGAGTAATTTCTAAGTAATTCCAAGGTGTAAACTGAAGGAAGTTAATATCACACAGGCCAGGTCTTCAATATGGAGAGGGGAGAATAAGAGGAATTAGAAAACATTGGCGTAGGCAACCATGGAGTATGTTATGCTGAAGGCACAAGGTTTAGATTTTAAATATTTTTTGTCAAGTAATCCCGCACCGACGATAGTTGAGGTTCCTACGTAGTCGAAAGATGTGCTTGGACATTGCATCTTGCGAAATGCTTGTAGTCCTTGTTAAATGTCTTTGAAAGGCACTTTCTCTTAACCCCCTGCTGGATTTTACCATTGATTGTGACATGATAAGACTTATGATCTATATTCCAATACCTTGTTGCCGATGCGAAGGAAAACCAGGATGAGAGCCGGGATATCTATGTTTGGGGACTAAAAACTTTACTTGGTCTAATACTGGTGAGGCTCATAAGTAGTTTAAGTAGATCCAGTACAAAAAGAGAATGAAAAGTCTAGAGAGTACAGATTACGCGCAATCGTGATATGATGACTTGAGCATTAATCAGATCTTGCTTGGAATCAACGACAGGTCTATAAAGTGCCCGACAAGATACCATAGAAAGGAGAAAAGCGCGAGCGTATGAAACAGAAGATATAAAAAAAAAGTAGACGGGAACTTGATGGAATAGTAATCAAAGAGACCGCTCAGTGGAAAAAAAACAACAAACCAAACACTCAAAGAAGAGATTGGCGTTATTTAACGAGTCTCTACTAATGTTAAGTAAACCAACGAAACGTCATTACTGTTGACTTTGAAGAATAGTTTGCCGGACTATTATTATAGGGCGAATCCAAAATTATAAAAGGACTGAGTACATTCTAAACCATGCAACGAGATTGAATCAAGTTACTATATGATAATATTGCTAGCTCGATTCCTATTTTGAATCTTTACATCTTTTGAGATGTAACTTATTTTGATTGTAGTCCCGGTATTTGAAACTTCCCTGAGAACCGGCGACGGTGAATTTCGTACAAGACAACGTAATGAGACTTAACCAACAATATACCGCACGCCCCCACTGATACAAAAACAAGGACCGCTTAGCGTGACGTTATTGCGATCACACACGCACGGAGATGATGTGAACCTGTATTATAAATTACACCTAGTTAGATTAAAGTTCTAAAGACGATTATGCCGGAAGTTTTAAAGACATTAGATATAAATAAACCCAAATAGAATAGAGTTTCGCATGCTCCTGACATTACGACGAAAGGCAACAGGCCTGCATGATACATGAGTTGGTGGATTTTACTGTTTAATAGTACATATAGTTTAAAAAATTTCTTCTGTGTGTGTGTATGTTAAACTAGGACAACACCGACGATGCCATCTCTATTCGCTAATTGAACGCATAGCGTACAACAGTCGGTCTAAGCGTGCACCAAGGCTATAGTCTCAACGAGGAATCAAGAATGCATCGAGCCTTTGTATCGAGAGCTGATTCGGTGAGAAGTATCCAAGGCGCGACTCGTCTAGTGTATGTGTAAGATTGTTGGGCGGGGGGTGTGTACTCAATATAAAGCATTGAAATACTAAAAATATTGGACACGCAGATATTCATCGTGGATTCGCCGTTGCTATGGGGTAAAGAAGTCTATTCACTGGTTACAAAACCAGGGCTCTAGTGTACAAATCTGTGAAATCGTGAGTAATTCGTTATGCCTATATATAAAACTATGGGCCATTTTAGTGTATACTAGAACATATGAAGCGTCATCATTTGACGAATGATAAAAATAGAGATGATATTGGTATGTATACCTCAACACGGGGTTTAACATGTAATTAGTTAGAAAGATAAAAATTTGCAGGACGGTTGATCAATATGCGACTTACCATATCACGAAGTCAAGATATCTGCTAGAAATAACCAAGCCTAAAACCTTCCGATGAACAAAGAGAAACAATATTTACAAAAAGGATGTGTTGTTAGACCACCGGCATCGAAATGAATTGTTCTTGCCATCCAGTAATTTTTTCGTGTGAGAACCAGGAGGCCACACAACACGTCTGGATGTATTGTGATGAGCATCATACGTAATGAAGGGACGGTTTTTCAGCCATAAGTGCATCATATACCTCAATGCTAAGAAGGTTTTATATGACGGGATTATCCATCATATTTGATGACAGGAGGGGTAAATCTAGGTTATAAGATATAAACACGTTTGTGAGCTAGGGAGTGATCCGTTTCCAGGTTCTAAATTCCATGGTGTGAATATAGCAGTCCGAACCGCGCGGAAAATATCTAAATAAAACGCAAGTTTGAGAAGTAAGGTAACATACAGGTCTGTATGGGGGGATATATATTGGGGTGTCTATCCCGCCGATGTGGCGCAATTGAACAAGGCACCGCTGTACGAGAACAAATATGGTGTTGTAATGTTTAGTTACATAAATATATCCCGGTCGTATCTCGAGCGGATTGAAGCACAAACGTGACAAACGGTATGCAGCAGCGAAGGCATCGAGTGTGACGTGATGATCATCGACGGGATCTGGAACTAACTTACGCTTAGGGATGTAAACAAAGTGTGGATAATTATAAAGAGATCCACTTTAAGGTTATACACTATGCAGAGCGTCTTACGGCGTGCGTAAGAGATATAAAGGAATTTGACTGTCATATGTGTGTAGAACGATGGGGGGGGGGGGGGATTTGTGTTTGTAATAGAGGAATACGGTTCGATCAGTTACGACCGTCTCCAAGGTCACGGGAAGGGGGGGAGGGGGGGGGGGGGGGGGGGGGGGGGGGGGGGGTGGGGGAGTGGGGGGGGTGAGTAGTAAGTTTTAAGTGTAATAAGTTGACATATATCTATAAAAAAAAGAAATAGAAATATAAGATCGTGAAATATGGTAGGTAAGAAAATGGGGGGGGGGGTGAGGGGGTGGTTGATGATGCGTATAAGGAGCCACGCTATTTGGAAAAACCAGACCTTTACTAAATTAGGTAGGAAAATAAAAGTGTTAGCCTTCGCGTTAACACGCAATGCAAAAAAATCTTGAGAACAAGCTGAACTTACTTATGGGGCTCGTGTTTTGCAAGAAATAAGCCATATTGATCAGAAGGAACTAACGCAGCTAGAAAATCATGATGGTAAAGATTAGCTATACAAGGTAAATCAATCGTAGGAAGATAAGATGTCTAAAGGATAACGATATAATGTGTATCTACACGCATCTGATAATCTAACAATTGCAAAGGTGAAAACTTGAGTCCGCATCATAAGAAGGAACACGCAGGAATAATTACTACTGATCGAATCTTTCGTATAGTATACGCATCTGTAACTTTGCCTAAATCAAAGACCTTAAACTTTGTGAAGTTAAATTACTTGCAGAAACTACTATGGAAATAGAGGAAGCCCTGATCTTAGATTCCTAAGAGAATTTGGAGCCAGCTGAAGATTAAACGAAACCGTACCTGTGTTCGTAGTACCACAATCAATTCGATATAACCGCGTTGAATTTCCATGCGATCCTGACTGAGATGACCTAAGAAAAACTACAAAATTCGGAAGAAATAACATCCCAAACAAATGCCCGATAAGAGGCCAGTTAACTCAGGAAAGCCTCCACTGAGTTGGATGGTGGAGGATACACCTAAGAGCAATATACGAAAAGGGCAATTTAATATCTTGGTAAAGAAAACGTAAGAAGGATATAACAACTATCATTCTATTTGCGTTAAATTGGGGGGGGGGGGGGGGGGGGGGTGTGTATCGTACCAACCTTTGGACGGCAAATCCAAACCTCTTGAAATTCGACAAAAGAACGATAAGCGAGCATATAATCAAAGGGCACTGACACTGTTATTAAGTCAGTTGTTATAGAGCGGCAAATATTGGTGCATTGGAAGGGAGTAACGGTTATGTGAGGTTTGATGTAAGCTAAGTAAAGCATGTTCGGTCGTAAGGGGGGTAAATCTGCTACTCTTATCTGCTAGCAAGCTACAATTTCTCCGTAATGCACTGCTTTATATACAAAAGCGACGACATTAAGTCTAATAAGCTGTTGAAGAAAAGCATTTGAGATATACAGAGAAAGGGGAAGTTACCACCGGCGTTCCAATTTATTAGGTGTCGCTACACAAATGGCGATTCTGTCGGACCACTAGGTGGATATAATAATATATATATATATCAACCGTATTTATTGTGAGGAATGGTGACTGTTAAATGGTACCACAATTGCTGTGTGGGGGGGGGCTGTTTAAGAATCTATGAGTGGGCCGATATTTTGAAAACACATACCACAAGCCTGTGTTAAGAATGTTGTTAATCAAGCATAACACACCGATTCAAAACAGAAATATCTAAACGCTTCATTGCGCTTCAAAACCATACTGTGTAATCCTGTAGCAACGTCTGTACATGACAAAAAAGGGGGTTATGCAACAGCCAATGACCCCCGAAACCCGGCACCCGCAAAAGGAAGCCAACAAAAGTAAGTACGGCATCATGGCCCGATAACCAAGGATCGAAGATTATAGATAGCACTCATAATCCATTGGAAGACGCAGGTACAGAAAGAGAGACCCGAAACCCGTAATGCTCGCGAGCAGAACTCGAGCAACATCGTTGTAACCACCAGCGTATCTACGCACTATGCCGACCTTTGCCAAATATACCCGCATAGAGCGTATCAATGCTAGTGTGGTCAATGCGTACTCGCCGATATTGAAGCAATCTTAACTGGGTGTTTACCGGCCAAATGGGTTTTCCACGTATACAACATGGGTGCAAGTGTGTACTGAAAAAATGACAAAAAAAAAACAGTACGACACATGGCTTACTTCCACACACACGGTGGACCCAGGCGTAGGGAACGAGAGGACGCTCTACGTGATAAAATTAACATTGACCATCGCTGGTCAAACTACCTTGAATCGATAACTGATTTTGATATAAAGCGAACAAAGTCTAGAAAAGGAGCATGAGAGTCCCGAAGGCGTGCCGGCATAGGTAAGATGGTAAGGGTGGAGGGAAGTTTGAGGATACACGGTGGGGTGATAGCAGCTTTAAATAAATCAAGTGGTCATTTCCAACACTCTCTCCGAAAATCTGTGACACTTTTCCTTTAACACAAATTATTGTCATTCATGCAATCTAAATTATAGATGGCTTAGGGGGGGGGGGGGGGGGGGGGGGGGGGGGGGGGGGGGTAGGAGTGAAATGAATTTGGGGGGGGGGGGGGGGGGGGGGGGAGAGTTGGCAGGAAAAAAAGGTTGATTGGATTAATATAATGGTGACAGATAATATTAGATAAGTAAGACTGAGGATGAATCTGAAAGTATTATATTATATGGGGATAGTATAGATAATTATATTATATGTGGTGATGTAGGAAAGATATTGTGATGTGGGAGAAATGTGGATAGTATGATATTTGACAAGATAAGTGATGGAGATTGTTCTAAGGCTGAGGTATGCAAATCGGGAAACATGATTCCATTATGATACATATGCTGATTCGACCTGTCGGCGTCTAAAGACGAACTTTCCACAAAACCACGTATTCCAGGTAGTCGAACACCCACACACCCCCCCGAACCGATATACCAGAGAAGAGCGTCTAGACCACTCTTGGTAGGCAAAGCGCATACGTAGAAGCTAAATAATGACAACGGCACGAAATTTTTTTGCGGTAAATAGTTATGTGTGAAGTATACGACTATTAGGGGCGTAGTTAAATTAGCGTGTGCAGGTGATCCCTCATAGTCATCACCGTGATCCCCGCAATTCTGAAGGTTGATATATTCTTTACAAGAATTCTGCGCCATTCATTTGGACGCGGACAGCCAGTAGCCGGCATACGGAAAGACATATAAAAGACTAACGTATTAGCTAAATACCGGCACATTTATTATCGAGGCATCACATAAAGCAAGTAAGTTCACTTGGACAGAACAAAACGTAGTTATATACGTTCTGGACTAGTATAAAAAGCAGAATATCGGAATTGAGACCGTAAGTGAACTGGGGCAGCACGCATTTGCGTCTTGACAAGTAAAGGGGGAAAGAAAGAGAGAACGAACTTAGTCATGGGGTGGAGGAGATATACTATTAAGGAAAATTTTTTATACTTGGAAGTGCCTACAGGTCATCTAAACGTTTATAGAGATCGAGAAAGGCTAAATTGGGTTGCCTGATAACATTAATAAGAAGAGACCAGTAAGCGTGGAAATAAATATTATCATGTCCATGATAATGACAACTTACAAACGACAGACAAAGACATCAGCGAATCGGAGAATATTAAGGGAAACAGATACAGGCAGCGGTAAAAGGCTTAGCAGCCGAATGCCGCTAACCCAGTGAGCAGCTGTGAACGTGACGTTAATGGTCCCGTACATGCGCTGAGTGTGAGAGGCAAGGGCTCTGTATTTACGGGCATGTACAGAAGGTAAGCCCGAGATCTTCGGTGAGTATCGATTAAAATTGGACGTGGCCTTTTAATAATGCTATGAACAACAAATGAGGTCTAAACGATCATACCAATCCGCTCGTCTCAAGTGCCCTGTGATCGGGATGCCTACAAATTACGTCTACGTGATTGGCCGAGTCCACAAGCGGGGGGTTAGAACCAAACCCGACACGTTCCAGGACGTCTACTTAATAATTCTCGAAATGCTAACGCTAGTCAGTCGAAAGGTCTAGCGGCCGTAAACTTGTTGTAGGGGATTACTAAATCGGAAGCGGAAATTCAGTAACATCTGATCAAGTACGTAACGCTATCGTAACAACAACCAATTCAACAACCATCTCTGGAGAATGCCGACTTACACGCAGGTCCAAACGCTCAGGGTATCCACGGCACTTACCATAGAAATGTGCATTGAATACAAAAGGATATGTCTGACTGCCCACTGATTAAAGTATATTTTAGGGACTAGTTAAACAAACACCAAATCAGAATTAGTATTTGGACAAGCACTTTTCAAATGTCGTTACAATTCTAGACGAGCTAGAAGTCAGTACCTTTTACAATACCAGTGAACTGAGAATATGACAACTTGTAGGAGTACGGGGGGGGGAAAAAAGTACCAAACAGGTGAAACCTAGGGAGAGAAAAATGAATAGGTACATCGCCGACTAGAAGGTCTATATCAACAGAGATAAGCGCCGAGAATATCCCTACCTGGGGATGGGGAGTACTGTCTAGCTGCAAGGGGGATATGATTATAAAAAAGGGTGATGGCAGAGGACTAACTGCGCGCATAAGGATTGTAATACTGTTTTCGTCTAACAGGTAAGACGAATAATTCAAGGGCCTTATACAATTACAACTAAGAAAAAACTCTCTATCAACATAATTAAGAGCGGACTAAAGATGGTGACACGGTGTGCACTAAAATGAGTGAGGTCGAAGAGACCCTGAAGGGCGGGGGGGTCAGGGGGGTTAGAGCAAGCGTATACAAGGCGGAAGTAGGATTTGCTCGTTACGATGTGTAGGATTGAGGGAGGCAATAATAAAGTTGCATTATGCCTACCAAGCCGAAGGGGTGATTCACAAAGTCTAATTATGTACTTAGGTAGTTACGGAATAATGGGGCGTAATCTCTAAGAGGTGTTATAGTCCTACACGGCAGCAACGTTGCTACAGACTTTACGCTTAGTGCGGACTTAAAGTACCCAACCAAATGATGAATTGCAAGAACGTGTATCACTGTGAGCGCCTGGCTCTCGCTGCGAGGCTCCATTTTTCGGATATCCTGTAACAGCATTGCAGGCATGCCTTCTGACAATTTATCAAAGTCGCTAACTACTACGGAAGATTTACTATAAAGAGCACACAGTTCGCAAAATGGTATATACCACAACTAGACAAGCGAGATTTGGAATTCTCGTATCAAGGCATTACATTCTACTTCACGATTAGCGCACAAAAGCTTTGGACAGATAAAAGATACCGCAACTCGAATCCATAGCGCCTATGCGAGAGATTCAAGGGTCTACTGGTGTCTCACAATTAAAGTTCCGGCTGATTAGCAAATGAAACTCACAGTGTAAGATCTGAGGAGAATAACATACACAGTACTACATCGTTTAGGAAGTGCGACTATCCCTCGTTTTGAACTCGTTGAGTGGTCTCGAATTTTTGTTCAGGCTTACATCAGGAGTACCTATGGAATATGCTGGGGAACATGGTGTTTACAGCAAGAATAGCTGTTAACAACTCTCTCTATCATTGTATAGTAACAGATGGTTCAAGTAACTCATACGTATTATTCGCACGTGCACATACCGATTGAATATGCGAACGGTTACAGCTAATAGCGAAAATTAACTCCAAAGCAAATATTGTTCTCAAAAACTTGACACGACACACGACCAAGGGAGTACAAAGCATTATCACAGGGTCGAAAGCGATGAGAAGATATAAATCCCAGATACTCGGTTGCATGCTTGCAAAATTTCAAGCATACGGGGTCCTAACGACGTAATTAAATCCGACTGTATTTCGATGTGTTCGGGGAAGTGCTGTAGATAAAGGACGCTTGGTGAAGCCAACAGCTAGCGATATCCCGGTCTGTGATACAAAAACACTGAAGGGACCGTGGGTTGGGAGATCACCAGAATAAGAGGGGATACGATGCTAGAATTGATTAAGGTTCATCACCAAAAACAAACACTAGCAGCGATTGAAATGGTTTTGTAGTTAATAGTTGATATGTATGTAGTGTATGTTAACTTTGAATAACACCAAGTACTGAAGCGACAAATATTCTGTATTGTACGTCCCCGGGAGATTAGGACTGCGCAAGGAGCAAAAACTGATATAAAATAAGAAACCGAATGGGTTACTAAAAGCGGATAACGTTGGTCGACATTAATTTAGAAAGGTGAAAAATTTCGCAAAGAGTGAAATATATGAATAACCAAGATGTATTATAATATCTCTTTGCTTACATTTTGGAAGTTAGTAAAAGACAAATTAATCGAGCAGAGCAAATAGAGAGATATGAAGCTGGATTGTTGAAGGTAATCTTATTACTATGCGTACTGTAAACAGTCACAGATGCACAACCAAGCTAAAGTAGGCACGAAGTGTAAGCCGGGAAGTTGTGCCGTCCCCAGTAACATGCCAGATCCCAGGACGTGTGGTAGTGATACTATAGGCATGTTCACCATTTAATTTACCCATCCCCACATATCTAGGCGTTGATCATTTGACAAGACTTGGGCGACGCACGTAAAATAGCTTAGTCTACGGGAGGATCATCGGAATAGCGTATCAACGTTCGATTATCAAGGTGGCGTATAATAACGCAGGTACCCGTACGAGGCAAGATAGCACGCACCAACAATACGGACGATAAGTTAGGCGTACGTTTACAAATCTTGATCGCATTTAATCAACCTTATATTAAATTAACGAAGTCGGCACAACAACTTATTCATGAGAGCGTTAACGGTAGAGAAGATCGCGTCGTAAATCGATCATCGGGTAAGTCAATTAATGCTTCAATATTAACCTGGAACATAGCAGATAAAATCACGAAAAATAAACATGTAACAATTTCACTAACCGTCATTATGTGCACAATGGCTGGATACAACCCTACCGTAAGAAACCCGGTAAATTGGACGACAGGAGGGCATTTAGGAGCACCAGTAAGTAATCATTTTGCGTACTGAGTATACCTAAGGACGAAATAAGATTTCGCACATATAAAGAGCCTTAATCATATATTTGAATCTCAGATTCGGGTAGACATTGAGAGTAGGCCTACAGCGAGAAGGCACAAAACAAACGGAGAAAAACAGAAAAAATCAATGAATATTATTCAACTCCATAACTAAACATTTTATTCAGGACTCGTATGACGTATGAAATATGCCATATAGGCCCGCCAACTCCTTTAGACAAGGGGCTAATAGCGAAGCTCGCGGGGGGGGGTAAAAAAGTCTTAACAGCCGCTTAGAAACTTCTGTTTGGGGGCATTAGGCGACTGAGGCTGATTGAAAGTGAGGCAAAGCAAAAAAATACTTTAACGAGCTACGTTGTGCTTACTAATTGATGACAACACAAGAATCACAATAAAGCAGAAAGCGCTTGTCATGTGCACAGATTTCAAATTAGTGAAATCATTACTGTCCTTACACTATTGAAATTGACACAAATTTTAAGTATCTGCATTGAAGAGGGCATTACAACAAGCATGTTCACGGGAAGTCTATTCTTTAGTGGCAATGCACTAATGTCCAGGGGGGACCCAACTCTGATTAGTTGCTTCACTGCAATTGGTAAAAAAAGGGTTTCCTCCACATGTTTTTATCCGAAACTGACTAGTCACGTGGGGTAATAAGCGACCTTTATCACTAAGAAAATTATCATACGAAGAGTCAATAGGTCATAAATTTTACCCCAATCAATCCCAAGGATAATTAAGGATTGGGAATTCGCGAACAATAAAGGGATCGCTTTAGTGTATAGAATCAAAGGAATAATAACAACACCAGAGAATCTAATAAGCCTACCAAAATAATGAATCTTGAAGAATGCACGATACATCTAGCCAGTTCGGTAAGTCTGAAGGACATATCTTTAAAGTGGTGTAGATAGAGCCAAAGTGAAGTGTGATAGTATAGCATTCTAAAAACAAAACATAGTACCCGATGATCGCACAAGATAGGGGCGAATAGTAACGCTTACGGTTATTCAAGATAGAGTTCGGAATCCCTCTACCGCTGAGAGTATCACGGCTGTTGATGTATGTGTACTTGAGTCAGGTTCATTAGTAGGCTGAACTGCAACGAGTTTTAGATGTGACTTAAACGGCATATTTCTTGAAGGTATCTAGTATCATCCCATCGCGAAACACTTTCTGAATCGGGAATCCATGGATAAATTATGCTCAATTCTTGGGCGAGACACCTCGCAAATAAACAATTTTATGGCAGGTATCTAGTTTTTGTAAAACGCAGCTATACCAGCTCAGTAGATTTACTTCACAGCCATACCCAAACAAGATCAGGTCATAGGTAAAGAGGAAGCAAGGATCAAAGGAATAGTGAATTTGTGAAGATTACGGAAAGATAAGTTGCGGAGGGAAATTTCTATGAGTCTAGGGAATTAAGGTCGGACTCAACAGGATAACTCTATGTTATTATACTCTCAAGGCAGTTCTATTCGCCGCTGTTAAAAGGTTACATATAGAGATGAACAGACACGTTTGGACTTGGAACGATAACGAAACCACGTAGATTATTGACATTCGCATTCGCTGAGATGCAAATCACTGTTTTTAAGATTCTAAAAATATTTAATATATGAGTGAAAGACGTTGTTCTTCAGTTGGCAATGTTTGCCTGTGCAAGAAGATGTTTCACAGCTTGATCATATTACCTGATCAAGTGCAAATGAAGCAATCCAGCAAGATGAAATCAAACAGGCATCAAATCCAGTCATAAAAAAAATAAGAATTGGTAGAGCATTAGCCGGACCACTAAACGTTGGATGCAATACAGCTTAAAAATAGTAGATACAGAAACTCTGTATACCGTAACAAACATCCTCACAAGATTATATTACACTCCGAATTTTTGATTACGGTAAGTTGAATAAGTAAGGATGATCAGCAGTCGGAGAAGTATGTAATAGAACGCCGAGTTAAGTAGTTTTCCGTATATAAGTGAGGGGATCCGTGACTAATCCAAGCTGGCAAGCAACAAGTGCTGGAGGAAGTGCCTGACCAGAGCTTATTTCCTAAGTAATTTTAAAAGAAAATAAGACATGTAGAAAAATACATATCCTGACGAACGAAGAGAAGAGACATAGAGTCAATGCAGATCACTCGATTTGACAAAGAAAACTTGCTAAAATGTCCGATACTTTACTAGGCACCTAGTGTAGGCTAATAGTTACCACCTGGAGGCCTGACACACCTGCTAAAATAGTGGATCAAAAGCCACATGTCTATAGCGATAGACACACTTAGATTAGGAGGGGCAGTGGTTTACATGTGGTAGAGCACGTCCTACTCTTAATAAATAAACTATGAGAATCAACCACGACAGTCCAAGATGGTGGATTACGAAGAACGTATTTAGATATGAAGCCGTGAAAAACAAGACCTCCATGAAACGACTCATTAATAGAACCTTTATTATCAAGCGTAAGGGACCCTCACATATTGATAAGAGCATGCCGCCTGATAAACCGACATACTAGGATCATATAATAAAGGGAAAACACACAGCGCGAATAACGCAGTGTCGTATTGGGGACCCATTAATTCTCAAGAATAGTCCCGACTTAATAAAGAAGAGATCGTCTACGTACAGATATCGCTTGAGATGAGGTTAGAATGTCTAATAGGTAAAAAATAATTATAAAAACGACTATCAGACTTATATTAGGTTTTCCCCTAGTGAGCGTTCATGATATGATGGAAGCGAGGATATATATATATATATCAAAGATTATATGAGGCAGATGAGTAAGAATCGGTAGAGAAATAAATTTGCCTGTAAATCGTATAACAATACCGTAGAGCAGGCAGGATTAGGATAATGTCCCCGTAGTATATAATACTGCATCATATATATATATATAGCGTACATACTGGGTGAATGGTATTAATAGTAATTAGACATGATTCGTGTTGAAAGTAGATCTTTTAGCTGAATCCTATGAACGAAAACTCCTCAGATTAGACTGGGACTTAGTAATAGACAGAAGCGTAATAGTTTGGGTATTTCCTTAGGAATTCACAAGGGGATGTAGTTTATTAGATATATATAAAAGATATATAAGCCGCAAGAGAATACTTTTAAAATCGTTTTTACAATCTGCCAATGGTCCTTGATAAAAGAGATAGAGCTCAAAAATATTTTACTAGAGGAATAAACATTTATAATAGGATCGGACTCAGCACAGTCTTCTTGTCGATATGCGTTAATATTCGCATGGATTGGGGAGAGAGGGGGGGGGGGGGGGGGGGGGGGGGGGGGGGTTACAACAAGGAATTGAAAGCGAGTGAATGGATTAAAAGAATGATTAGTATTAGGTAGTTAGACTAGTTAAAACGAGGTCTAATAGTGTTCACCGAAAAGAATCAATATAAGACGATTCCGCATAATAGAGACAGGCTATGTTTGAAAAGGACCTTACAGAATCTACCCAAAATTGTCTTAATACGCAAGTCAAGAAAGATCGAATTATGCCCACTTTTGTTGATGCAAAATAAGAACGGAATTCGACCTCACATCATGTGGAATAGTTAACTTTCATTTGTTAAAAGAGATAGACGTGCAATTATGTGTAGCCCGTCGATTGAGATGTTATATTCCTGACTATAATTATCTAGGCAGGTAAAGTGAGTGTTGATTAGAGCATAGCTTGGTCCTATCCCTAAAACTATAGTCGCTAGTCTTAATTAGGATTCTGTTGAATTAATACCCGGAGAAACCAATACAAAGATGAATCGACGAAGTACAACCGCCTATAGAGTATGTTTGAATTATTCTTATCACTACACGTAACGGCAACTAACTATGTATTTCACGCTGTTACTGAGTAGTTCTCATGCGACAAACGGTACAAGTGTCACATCTTCCGAAAAGTGTGTAATAAGTGAAGCCAAAGGTATGAAAGGAGTAATGAAATTTGTCGGATACTCTCTATACATTTGAGTTAATAAAATAGAACAAAGAACAGGCGTACAAACCTAGGAGACATTCTAAGTATCTGTATAAAGTCGTAAGTTTGGGCTTAGTCCTTCAATAGTTTCAGATATGGGATGGGGGGGGGGGGGGGGGGGGGGGAGAATGCTGAGGAAAATTTGAACCGAGCGACACCAAACTAATACCATACGCTCGCTCCGTGCAGCCACTTCATCGAAGTACGTGAGACTCACAGACGTTCGCAGCCCGAGTATAAGCAAGACCGATTTACATTTGTGTCCTAAATACCTTACAGGACCATCATTAAAAAGATTGAGTGTATGCCTAAACATGTCCTCGTTGAAAGCATAACTGGAGTTTGACGTTACTTTATTAAAGATGTATCAAATACGGTAGAAACCCGCGGATTCTTTTTAAGATCTTGTAGAGGTAAGATGAAAATTCGTAAGATTGATATATTATGCTGGTCTGGAATAGTGATGTGAGCAATTGAGGAATAGAGAGCATAGATACCTCTAAATTAAGTTCGAGGCGGTTAAGGAGTTAGCAACTGCGCACAACACACATTAAAGTATTAAATCTCCAGGGACATACGATAACCTAGTACAGTTCAAAATATAAAAAATCATCATTTAGGGTTGGTATATGGCATCTCGTTCGTTGTCACCACGTTTTATCGAACTTATTGGGTGAAACTATGTTCATTTAAAAACTCTACATTTTTACTATCGATATGTGTTAACAACACAAGAACAGCGAATCGAAACAGGAATTCGAGTTAGTAGAACCGGACAACTAAATAGACCGTTAAGATAGCATCAGATAGAAGTTGCAGTGTAATATGCATATATGATATAAAAAAGGATAAAAATTCATAATCAGATCTAAGAAGTAAACACATCTTGTGTGTGTGGGGGGGGGGGGGGGGGGGGACAAGAGCGCAGATAGCTAGGATAATGTTACATGGGGCTGACTGAAGGTAAAATATTATTGGGGCTCACAGAAGTCCCAAACTTCGCACGAATAAATGAGCGAAGCTGTCGGGGATCGAAATGAAGTAACTACTACATAGAACAAGTAGAGATATAATGAACGCCAGGGACTAGAAAATCGGAGAGTGGAATTCAGATACCCGCCTAGTGGGATGTGATGATCTATATGATGGTCATCGACGGTATATAGATAAATATTGGGGGGGGGTAGTTAATATAGGAGAGATTATAGTTTACACGAGAACTAAAAGGGAATATATTATAGAAGATAGTAGTAACTTGGAATCTTCAAGAAAAGTGTGACAAAAAAGAAAAATTTTAAGCGGATATTCAAGGCCATGGGATACTATGAGGATAAGACAGTCACGGTTTGATAAGACATGTAGAACCAGAAGAGTTCGTAACCAGATACCAGTGAGTAAAGTGGTAGGGACTGACACCTTCGAAAGTGATCGGCGGCACTGAAGCCATGGGCCAAATAGGTATACGACTCAATGTCGCAGGATTCTCTAAAGAATGTTCCTATTACGCGGCAGTGAACTCGAATAAGGCTAGAAAGTCGCCTCAACGGGAGGCTAGCTATATTATAATTTCCCTAAAGAGTTTTAGCAAGAATACGGCGTAATGTATTTGTAGAGTAAGACAAAGTGAAACTATATCAAACGTTTCAATTGACCTGAGCAAGGGACCGAATGTATACTAGCGAGACCAAGTCAAACTTAATCCAATTCGCTCAAACAAAAAAATGGGGTTCCGATTCTTGAGAAAATAGTTGTGGGGAAACGTAAACAAACTGGAAGAAATACTACGCACCTGATCATAGAAAGCTGTTCGAAAGAATATCGTTTATCGTAGAGAAAAAGGATATATGGATTACACATATATAGATTTCGGGAGCCAAACTATATATAGGATAAGCTTCAACAGAACGGAAGACCGTCGGGAAGAATGCGAAGGGAACAAAACTGACGACGCCCTCAATAGTTTATTTCTCATCATCAGGCTGGACCTTTTTTTAGGATGAGATGAGACAGAAACAACGCGGCTCACTTTCTTAAGATCGGGTAATTGCACCGCTTGTGAAAAGAACTAAAGAAAGGAAACACAGCTCGATAAAACCCCATAATAATGTCGATTGTAAGGCAGCTTCTGAAGCTATGATAAACTCGAGCCGCAGAATGTTCCATGACCGAGACCAAAAAGTAATACCGAAGCTGTAATTACAATAGACGGTGAGTAAACTGGCCCAAGAAGCCATGTACATACACCAACACACATAACAAAGTTTTACTAATCTTCTATTCCAAGTTTAGCATGGTCAAAAGGAAACGTGTGTGTACGGAGGTATTGTAGGTTAAATCTGACGATTGGGAGGTAGTGGTTGCCGTACCCTAGAGAGGGCAAAGCATCCACACAGCACTGAATACTAGCCTCAGGGTAAGAGACTGACAAGTAATTCCGCAGAGCCAAACCTACAAAAGGACGATCGTTCGAACGAATTTACTCTGTCATGATTACTAGGGGGGGGGGGGGGGGTGGGGGGGGGGGGGGGGGGGGGGGGGGGGGGGGGGGTATATAGTATTGCGAATCAACGGTCAGAATTATACTGAAATAGATGATGAGAACACGGCGATTGTAATAGCCAACATAAGTCTACTTAAATAGCGCCAACTTGAGTGATATGGTGTCCAAATGTGAGAAGGGTGAATGTTGAGGACGAATGATACAAGTCAAAAGTTCTCGGGACGACTAATCCTCCAGGGGCGTTGGAGATAGACACGAGGAACAGGTTTACCCACATGGTATGCGCGTCTACCAGGAGGGCGAAGTCGAGATGGCCCGGTCAGATACGCTCAAGGGAATACGGAACAAGCCGTTGAGATATTAATTAACATGCGCTTCACACTACGAATATTGAAGGAATACTCTAGACTAGTCTAACATGCACCATTGATGCGATTAGAAACACAGAGACTCAATACATTGGGAAAATATATAATGCCGACTTGGGCGCAACCCGTTAAGTTGAATCAAGCGTAATATGGGTCAGGATACAACTACAATGGTAGTATAATAATTTAAGCGGCATGGTGCGAAGTGAATTAAGGAGGTTATACAACAGGGGAACGAGGAGTATTTCAGTTTAAACCAACCACCGGAAACAGCACGGAGTATCTCTCTCTGACGATTTAGTTATGTACTATCGGAACGTACTACGATAAAGCGTGCTAGTCACATAGAGATACTTACGCTCAATTAAAACATGTGTCAAGAATAGGTGGTATATGACGGGAGGAACTATGCAACGCTATCAATTGAGGACGGTCTCTAGCTTAAATTAGGCACAATACCATGTTCCAGTCACAAAGTGGCGTTCCCTTACCTAAGTTATTCAAAACCCCATCAGACTCGAATATAAATCCAGAGGACACAATAGCAATTCAGGTTGTTCGTGAGTAACTGAGATAATATTGACAATCAAGGAATGACATGAGGGGGGTTTCTTGGAAATCATATATTACAGGAGAAATTACACATCTGAGATTATCATAGAGCATCAGGGGGATAATGCCTTCAGATAGCTTAAACACTGGCGACTGGTATGACTTCAGTTAGGATTTCGCGCAGCCTCCAAGAACGAGAGCCTAATTTTTCCAAGCATATGTGCGTTCCCATGTAAAGAGTTGACAGCCGCGCTGTAATATAAGAAGCAGAGAACGAAATATAGTTGAAACTTCTGGCAGTCACGAACTTAGCAGTTATTAAATACCGTGAAATAACTGACACCAAACAGCCGATATAGAAGTGAATCTAACACGCGATCGACTTAAGACATAAGCTGAGAAAGCAATGATCACAGCTATGAAACCAACGACATAAGCATTACTAAAGGTGGTGATGGGTTCGCAATAACGTTAAAAAGGAAATAAATAGCTCGGATCAAGTAGCTCGATTACATAATGTGGTTCGATAGCGACCATCCAAGCTATTCCTTCTAGGAGGTATAAAATAGAAAAGAAGAGTACTGAAATTCAGAAATCAGGAGAGTTCGTTCTCTTTTCCATTACACCACGAGGATTATAACGGCAACAACAAAACGACCATGTGTAGGATTGTATTATCTGTAAACTGTTCACGGAGAAATATGCCAACTGAAGAACCTGATGAGCGCGACAATGTGATATCTACTTAGAAACGCTATCTAAGGGCCAATTTCAACACACATCGCGTGATGGCAGAAAGGAGTATGTGCAACTCATCAACTACTAAAGGTACAATATATTCCGTAAACTAGTAATATTCCACCCGTAGTGATGTCCTGTATATACATTGTAAATAAGAAGTATACCGTTCTAAAAGGGACACGAATATACAGTTAAGATAAAAGCATATTATTTAGTCAGCTAGAAGACAGCAAGCATTCTAAAAGCCAGAACCAAGCGTTTTCTGGAGGGGGGGGGGGGACAACTAAACGGTCGCGAAAACAATACAAGGGTTGTATACAGAATACCGACTAAACCCTATCAGATATATTAACGTTGCTCACTGATTACCAAAAAAAGGAAAGAGAGATAAAAAGGCAATTTAGCTTTAATGAGGTATATGACATGGAAGAGAAAACGAGGGAAGTTTGGATATATCGCGGTCGCGGCGATCACCCTCTTTAGTCCCTTTATCCGACCGCGTTTTAACTGTAATAGGAACTAGGCGCGAGTAACGCGGACCAAATCGGGTTTGGTCTTGGTTAAATAAGGCATCAAGTTATAAGATGCAGACTAGAAGGATTACACCAATACATAAATACGAAAAACTGAGTATTTTATATAGATGAAGGAAACCAACTTCTTCAGGTACTGATTGGTTTATAAAACTCAGAGTTGTCGCAGATGAAGAGTGGCGGAAATTTATTGGCCAGATGTAAATATATATAACTATATAGAGGAAGTCTCTAACCACAAGATAAACTGTTATTTAATGATACACTAAAGGTAATTATCTGCCCGGACTCGAGTAAGGACGAAACCTATCGAGTGATGCGGAAGCGAAGAAGCGGATAAATCGCGAGGGGATGCAGTCCCTTGAAAACCGATGGATGCTAAAGAGTATCCTTTTATAGGGCTCGGATATAAGAACGCAGGGCAACAAGCTGATGTAAGCACTGACCCTCATACCACCTATCTAATTCAAGACGACTAGTTCCTCAGTATTAATCACGAGAACAATACCCCAACCACACCGTAGCACAGCACTTCGCACACACTCCATCGCAGGCGCGAGACCCGTCAAGGCAAACCACTTCGTGGGAACCTCACACGCGATAAACGAAACGAAAGAACAACCATCAAGAGACATCATATCCACAGTAAGAAAATTCATCACTAACTGAACGCAAAATCAACGTCCAAGCAGCATCCGCACCAATAGTCAAAAACAAACGTCTAGCATCAACACAGACAAATAAAAAAAAAACAAAAGAAAAAAAAACGAAATCATAATAATGAAGATGGACACACCATAAAGACCAAACTAGAGAAGACAGATATGTCTAATTAAACAATATAGCAACAGCACACACTCTCTAAAAGATAAAAAGCAATAACCACTTCCTCCCCCCCAGTCCTCCCCCTCCGCCTCCCCCCCCGCCACCCCTCCAACTCACACCCCAACACCATCCCTACCCCCCACCACCCCCCTTCGCCCCCTCCTCCTCAGTCGCCGCACACACCAAGCCTATCCCTCACCGCTCCTCTCCGGGCCTGTCAACTCCATTCCTACGCCCACCGCCCCGCGCACACCCGCGCCGTTCCCCGCCTTACTTCCCCCCCCCGCCCCCCACCGCGAGCCCCACCCACAACACCCCCCCCCCCATCCCCCGCCCGCTCCCTTCTCCTCTCCGCACATGTCCCCTCACCTTCCGCCCCTCGCCTCCCCACCAGATATCCCCCCAACCTCCGCACTCCGTCACTAGCCCTACCCCATACCCCCCCCCAGCACCCAATCCTTCTCTCCCTCTGCCTCGACCCCTCTTCCACCCCCTCCGCAACGCACTCAATCCCCCTCCACGCCCCGTTCCCCCTACCCGTGCGATCACCATCCTCGACCCACAGCCTCGCCCCCCCTCCTCTCCCCTCCATAACACCCCCCTACTCCTCCCCCCCTCCCTCCCACCACAGCCAATACAGCCCCACCCCCCCTCCACATCCCGCCCGCCCGCGCACAGACGATAGACCATCCCCACGACAACACAAAACCTCCTCCACGGCACCAGACACACTCAAGGCACGTGATCGACCTCCCAAGCACGTCTCGCAGATTTACACCCTGCTCCCCCCAAGCCCCGCCTTTCCGGCGTCATACCGTAACCGCCGCAAGCGACGAAACAGCCTCCATAACAGGGGCCACCGCTCGCCCCAGCACCCACGACCCCCCTATAGCCCAGGGCGTCACCGAAGCCCAGACCCGGGCCCAGACCGCCGACATGTAACCCAATCCAACTGGACTCCGAACCTTAGGTGCTGGAGCCCACAAACCCCAACATCCGGGAGCACCACGGGCTTTGGCGCCGACGACGCACCCGCACCAGCACCGCCCCGATCAAGCACACGCGCGCGCTGCTACGAGGCGCCCAAAGGCGACCACAAGGGCCACGCACAGAAAACATGCTACTCACCGCCCCCAGGACAGGCCCATAAACGCCCGCGCTCCAGACGGCTGCACACTACTCGCAGATCGACGACACTACCACACGCCAAGCCACCGCCCGCGCTACCACGATAACTCGACGTCCCACAAGCGGTGTTGCCAATTACAGACCATGTACAACCCAGACCGCCCCAGCAACCGAACGTCGCTCCCGCTGGCCCCCACACGCCCCACCCCCCCACCTCTCCGGAAAACCCCGACCACCTGCTCGCCGACCGCGACAAGCTGCACCCCCCCCCCGACCCAACTCCCGCCTCTCATACACCCCACGACGCCCGCCCCCCTCCAGTGCCGACACACCCGACCTACCGCTCGCCACTCTGACCGCACAACCGCAAACCGCTCAATTAATGGCACAGCACCAGTAACAGCACGGGAGAGCCTCCGGAATTCCGGATCAAGAGCACCACGCAGAAGGAAAACAAAATTTATCGCACTCGCCGAGAACGACCAAAATAGGCGGGAACGCTTAATTCCCTACCGTCTAACTGACTTGGGAACTGCAACAGCACACCAGAGAATGGGTATCATGCAAATCCACTCACATATCGAATCCGCAAAGGAAATGAAAAGCTCAAGTCGTACGACCAGAACGGCCCTGCCCTCCCGCAGAAAACCACATTAAAACCCTTAACGCCTCACCCCCAACATCTTGCCCTACCACCGCCCCCACCCACGGCCTCTCCCAGACAACGCCCGGAGAATACAGTGGACAAACCGAACACTCGCAGTGACGGGGGGTCACTGCCTCGCACGTCAAAGACGACTTTAGCCATAATGGCGGGCACCATAACATCGGACTAAACGGCTTGCGCAAACCGCACAACCCGAGACGGTGAAGGCAATACGCTGCGGGCACGGTACCCAGGCCGAACCGGTAACATGAACGCGAAGGTTACGAAACGTTTACCCAATTGTCAGCAGCTTCACCAAGCAAATCCGCTCCGCGTTCATTCCCGCCCGGCACTCCCTGACAGGTCGCTCGGAAAACGCAAGATCACAAAAGCCACCGTTAAATGCAGAGGACCCACACAACGAAATCAACTCGCGAGAGCGAACGTCAGCCGAGCCATCAACCGCCCAACCCTCCCCACCACCCCACCCCCATCCTCCTAACCTGGTTACCCGACGCCCCCGCATCCCGGCCCGTCCCGCCCCACACCCCGCACCCCCGCTACAAGACATCGACAGCAAGACCCCCGACTACCAACACACACACCCACCAGTCTCAACCTAGATCCAGCCAAAACGCCCCATGACCCCAACCACCCCCCCACTTAAGCGCCGTGGCAAAGCGGCTCACCTATCCAGGACCCGCTAGCTCCATGCCAACGGCGCCTCCATCCTACGCGAACCCGCCGCGCGCTCGCTCACCAACCGCTCAAGTGCACCCATCACGAACGCGCAACCAGCGCCCGGATCCTCCCCAGAGTCGCCCCCGCCCTCGAACCGGCCCCACCACCCCCACCCCATGCCCTCGAACTTGATCGTCCACCGCCCCTCTACTTCTCACGCCCCCAGCGTCACCAACCAGATCGCCCCAGCTCGCCTACTACCCACCACACAAACCCCGGGATTACTGCTCCATTTATATACCCACCAACCTCCCCCGCCCCCCACACCAAACCCGATCGCCACACCAGCCCCATCCCCCCAAGTTTCGGTAGATCAGCGCCGCCAAACCCAAAACCCCTCCACCCCCGCCCCCGCCCTGGAACCTGGACACGACCCCGACCGGTTTCTGTGCCACAATCACAACCAACCACCCCCGGGACGCAACCCTAACACACACCCATTCCGCCTCCCCGATCGGCCACAATCCTGTAGCAGAGACCAACGCCCGCTACCACCCCCGCCTACAGCCACCCCCTACCCCAGACATCGACACTAGCTCCTCACCCCCCGACCGGGCCTCGACGACCTCCATGACCCCCCCCGACTTATGGTCGCGCACGTAATCCCACCCCCACAATGAAGTCCCATCCCGCCCCTAACAGCCCCCCCCGCCCGCCCCCCCCCCCGCACATCGATCCATCCAAGACCCACCCCCACCAACCATCTCTCCTATCCGCCTCCCTCCTCAACCCCTGACCATTAGAGACCCCCACCCCACCATCACTGCCAACCTCACGTATACTTAGACCGGAGCGCCCCCCTCCATAGACCCAACCCTGCCCCACCCACCACTCCGCCCGCTCAACGCGCCGGGACGCCTCCCTTCGGATACATCCCGACCCATCCACCCCACCCCACCTACCCCACGAAGCCACCCCCTCCCCGACAAAAGCTCCTCCCACCCATCCTACCCTCCCGGCGAGCGCCACCCGCCCGTCCCCCGCTCGTGCCCCCCCCGCCCCCGGGACCCCGACGCTACCGGCCGACGAAAAGCCCCACACAGCACCCAACCTACCGCTCACCCCTCCCCCCCGCCGAAACAAACACTCCCTCGAAAGCCACCAACGCATCACTCGCCACGCCTGGGCCCCCAATCCCCACCAGCACCT
>CALYLW010000160.1:0-145000 GCA_944989445.1 Ampullaceana balthica
GATACTAGTCCCAAAACATTGTTTTGAATGTATTCAGCTATTTCAGCTTCTCCAATATATAGGGTAAAGATGGGTAATTAGCCCCTGGTTTTCAACAATTTTCAACATGTAAAGACATGTTTTCTTTTTTCCTTTGAAATCATAAAATATCATTACTTTCAAACAACTAATTCTTTTAAGTCATGGGCAACCCATATTTCAATTTATGTAAGGGAAACGTTTTATTCAACATAATTATGAAGCCATATAACAAAAGCCTCCACCGACCTACGCTCTGGAAACTTCTGAATATATATGATTTCCAAACTAAATACGTGAACATTATAAAAGCTTTTTATGCAGATTCACTTTGCTGTGTGAAAATTGAAGCCGGAAATTCTGACTGGTTCCCAGTCGAAACAGGTGTGAAGCAAGGATGTGTCATGTCCGCAATGTTATTTGGAATAGCAATCGATTGAGTCATGCGAAAATGCACAGATGCCGGATTAGGCATCAAAGGGACCGAAAACAATACTTTGGAAGACCTTGACTTTGCAGATGACCTTGCTCTTATAAGCTCAACGCATCTGAACACCGAAGAAAAACGGATCGTCTCCAGCACTTTTCGAATCAAATTGGTCTTCAAATCAACACAACCAAAACGAAAGTCATGGAGCTCACCAACCAACCCAATGATATTATACTTAATGACCAGACCATAGAGAAAGTAACCACCTTCACTTATTTAGGAAGCAAAATGTCATATGATGGAGATGCAACATCAGAGATAACGACCCGAATTGCGTTGGCGTCAAGTGCTTTTAACAAACTTACAAATATTTGGAGATCAAAGAAACTTAGCAAACATATAAAACTTAGGCTATTCAACTCTTGCATAATCCCTGTACTAACATATGGGATGTGAAAGCTGGAAATCCACTCAAGCTATAGAAAAGAAATTAGTTGCCTTCGAGAACAAATGCCTCCGAAAAATTTTGAATATAAAATGGAGTGATTTTAAATCAAATGAAACAATAAGAGAAGAAACCAACCAAGAATATGTGTCAACCTTTATAAGGAGAAGACGTTGGAATTATATCGGTCATGTTCTTCGAATGGACGAGAGAAGACTACCACGTTAGGCCTTCATATGGACACCAAAAGGCAAAAGAAAACAAGGAAGACCAAAGGAATCCCTACGTAAAACAATCAAAAAAGAAAGCTCAACCATGGGTCTAAGAAATAATCAATACCTAATACAATTGGAGACGGATCGTCGTAAATGGAAATCCATAACTTCTGCCCTATGTGCCGTCTTCGGCCCGAGAGGAACTAACTAACTATAACAAAAACATACTAAACCATTTGACATATCAATTAATGAAACTTAACCGAAATAGGGTCAATAAGCCCCATTTTGTACAATGTATATAGTATATATTTTCACAGTGGCTGTTGACAACTCTCATTGGTCCACTCCATGTCTTAGCCTCTTCTTGGATTTCTACGCATTTAACACTGTACCAAATATTTTGGTTCACTTTTTTTGTGTCTTGGTATCAATGACAAAGTTGGTTTAATCACAGATAAATTTACTGACTGGGTCGACCACATAATTTCTGCATCCTGTTAAGTATTCTTGTATAGTTCAAACCATTTCTCAATGACCCAAAGGTCCTCAGCTTAAGAACTTTGCATAGTGCTCTGTTTCTGTTGGATGGTGCCTCAGAAAGTCTCAAAACCAGTCAAGACTAGGTCGGCAATCCATGAGTTGTGACTAATGATAATAGATCTATTATCAAAAATGCAAAAATACATTTTAAAAATTATTTGCATAAGTCATTTTTTTTTCATTCTAAATCATTTCTTACTATTGTTTTTTAGTTTAAAACATTACATTTATTGTTATTGCAACTAGAGATAGATTTGAAAATCTCAGCTTAAAAATATTCTTTCATCATCAAAACAAAGATGACCATACTGAGCAAAAGTTTTAAGACATGTTGGAATGAAACAAGAAACTGCAGAAAAAATCACTCATAAAAAGATGCAAAGTTATAATCAATGCCATAGGCTAGAAACCAAAGCATTGTTGAAAATTATTCCCTGATTATTTAGTTTCTTTCCACCATGTAGAGATTAATGCCTCTCTTTCTTTAAAAATAGCATCAAGCATTATATTCAATGACCGCAGTAAGTGGGGCTTATTTCCCCATGGAACCCATTACCCCGCTTTACCCTATTTGTCTTTGACATTATTTGGACATCGCTTGTTTGTTTATCTGGTGTCCCCTAGTGTCATACAGCCTCACCCAAGCATCATCTCATACTCTGACATATCCCAGTTTCCAGTCCATAGTCCTCAAAAAACTCCTTGGTAACAGTCCATCCTCTTACTAGTATGGTAAAATATTTAGGGGCGTAACGCTAGTAAAACATTCTAAACCGTTGTCAAAATGTAAGGCTGGGCATAAATTATGGGAAAGAGTAAGATGAAATAATCTTCTGATGTAGAAAGATCTTATAAGAAAAGATAAAGTTTGGGTTTAGCATTTAACCAAACAATGTGTAGAGAAATCACACTAAATGGTACGCAACAGATAGGAAGAAATGAAAGTTGTTTATCTATTTGAGTTCTCAAGATTCATTTAATACGTTAACCTTAAAAAGATGCCTAATTCGCGTATAACCCTTTACCTATAAGAAAATAGACAAGAAAAAAGGAATATTTTACATATTTATATTATTCCCGTGGTTATCAAATGGTGTAACGTGACGCAAACAAGTCTTTATTGACGATTATTAAACCCCAACTGTGTCAAGAGTTAGGCCTGCGACTAAATGGCAACATCATTTTGCCCAGGCGATAGTACACACGACAATACGACCAGATTGAGAGATAAGTGATATCAACACTGAACACCCGGGGAGTAGGGTATGGGTAGGTGACTATGTTACCCTTTAAGCTGCGCGGATGCCCGGCCACGCAGCTATCTGAAAGACGCAACACGGCAGTTTAGAAGTACAGTGCAACAAATTTAGTAAAATATTGCGCTAAAAATGAATGCTGTGCAACTTTGCATACGAGGTGTTTTTTTTTACTTTGCACACGGGCCAACAAACCAAAGACGGAACATTGGTAGGTGGAGCACTTATTTCTTGCATTTCTAATACATGATTGAGCCTATGGTATGAGCTGCGGCTTGCAGTTTAGTTGAGTTTTAAATGTTGATCTTTAGTTGGTTTTTCTGGTGTCATCAGACAGTGCATTTCACGCCAAAATTCAAATCAGAAAGATCAAGAAATTGTATGTATTTGGTCGTACACATGGAACAAATAAACGTGATTTTTTTACCCATACTTATGTTAGTGTTGTATTAAATTGTCTCTGCATTGTAGTTAAATTTTTTGTGTTTATTCCATTATGTATTTTTACTACTTTGCTCCATGTTCATGTATCTTCTAGTTTTTCTAGATATAATGATAAATATCTGTCTTTAGATCAGGGCAAACATGAAAATTATAGACTCGTAAAGCGTAAATTCATTTAAAGTCTTTAAAACAGATGGGTTAAGACATCAAACATCACTGTGGACAATAGGAGACTAGAGCACGTTGACAGAGTTGAGATATGTGGTAATGAAGGTTGGAAAAATAAATTATTGTAACATGACTGTAATGAATAAAAAAAAAGAGAAATAATTTCAAAAAATAATTTTTAGTGGAAGAACATGTAAATGAAGAGAGAGAGAGCGAGAGAAAAAAAAGGAGCTAGAGACCGCAATATTGTGCACAACATGTTTCTAAATTATCTACAAAAAACGTTGGCAAGGGTGCAATCACCACAAAGACAACTATGTTCGCTGCTATATATTTTACATTTTTCTCGATTAGGTCTGTAAAGCATGGAATGAAGGCTTCAACGACCCATCACTTTGGAGAGCCAGAGTTTTTCAGTTTGAGGGAAGCAATGAAATTTACGATAACCTGTTGATGGATTGGTGGAATAGAAGATCACCTGCAGTTGACAGCGGTAAAGTAAATGTATTTTATCGTGCTCTATCGATAAAGTTCTATAGCAATTAGTAGCCTATTATTCATGATTTTAGTTTTCTCCACTTTAAATACAATCAATAACATTATTAAATGACATCTTAAATTTTATATCATTTCTTATATCCCTTATTTTTTATATGAAGTTGAGCAAAATTTTCATCTATTGCTTTAATCACACAATTCTTTTCTTTCATCTTGTTTTTTTTATCTCTTACTCAACAACCTTCATCACCCCTCCACACCACGTCATCATGGTCTTAGGTTTCTAACACCCTACTTACAAAACCTCATTCTTAAAACCACATCATTATTTTCTCTTTCTTTCACCTTTTACTTGCTACTATGGTCTTCTTATTTTGCCAACAAAAATTTATTACAAACATAAGGCTTACAATAAGTTATCATGTTTTTAGATTTTTACTCACACACACACACAAAATATAACAATTCTAATTTTTAATCGTCAGGAAAAGCTTGCCATTCGATTCGCTAGAAGATTTTCAAGACATATGAAAAAGGTGGAGATAGATGTCTTCCAGCCTTTTGAATCATCAACCGAGAGCGACTTGAGGGCATTTTCAGAGCTCTTTGACGCTGCTGTTCTTAAGAAAATCCGTTTAGCTTTTGCAATTTTTCATCTTTTAAAGATAATCGCAAGTCAAATGCAGAATTTTCAAAAGCTTTCATTAGATTAATTGAGAACCAAAACTCATTAGAGGTAATAAATTATTTAAATTTGTTTGCTAATAATGCTCTTTGTAATCCTTTAAAATATTAGTAACTAGCGTATCACCCGTCAAAAATGACGGAAGTTATCAGCTTAAATCTATTTATTTTATAAAAATGCACTTTTTTAGGGCGCCTACGGCACTGACCTTTTCAAAAGCCCAACTAACTTGTCCTTGTTTGATAAATACGAAATATTAAACTTTCTGAAATGTAGACAAAGTATTTTATAATATGGGTTGTAGGGCGCCTACGGCGCGCCCTTTTGTTTTTTGATTTTATAATTAATCATCATAAAATCCTCTTTTTACATTGATCCCTTTTCCAAAATTAAAATACATGTATGAGCGAAAACAATGATGTCATATTATATTTTTTTACAGTGCATCTTTAATTTGCACACCTTTTGATGCATTGGTGCAGTAATTTGGTTTTCCCTGCTTTCTAAAATTAGTAGCGTCACGGACAGACATTGCAAATTATATTGTTTAATAATAAGGTTAAGCTTTGAGTATTTTAGAAATTTCATTATGTTTAAAAAACGTATTTTAAAATTGTTCTCTATCTATTCCTGTTCTAAGTATGGATCCGTTGTATTCTCAAATTACATTTACAGTACCTTTATGTGGAATCAAACATTAATTATCCTATTATTTTCTCAGTTTTAATTTTTAACTGCACAAAGTTATTTTTATCAAATAAAAGTTATGCTTATATAAACCAACTCATTAATAATGCAATGTTTCTTTAAATAATTATAATCCTGGTATGTTTTTAGGAATTTTCAATTAGGAATTTTTCATTCAACTTAATGCAAGGAGTTCAACTTGTAAAGGTTTTGGCCAGGCCTGTGGGGAAAAACTGCAGACGTTGGTTTTGGAAAATTGTTTGTCTCTAAATTTGGAAACTATTAGACGCACTGGACCCATTATCATTGAACTTCAGGTAATTGTCTTGACAGTTTTATTTTGTATGTCATTTATTACTAGTTTAAGATTTAATGATAACTTTAAGACTTTAAATAATTGTCAGAATAGCTGAATTAGCTGTTGAAAACGGTGCAGTTTCGATATGCATACTTGGAATATTTTAATAATAATATTCTCAAGTTTCAAATGGTAATTTGAGCCCTTTACTGCCTTTACTAAATCATAAAAGCTTAATTTTTTTCCAGGGAAATACTTTTCCAATCCCGATATTTTGATTAGCTAAACTTTTCACTTTAGCTAACACTAAAATGCTAATGCTGTTAATTTTTTTTTAAATTATGCCAATTGCTCGCCTAATTAAGTTTTTGTGCTTTTCTTTTAACCATTTTAGAAGTTTTCAAATCTCCTGGTAGTGCGCTTGAACAGTTATTTCTTGAGTGATGAACTCCTACATGTTTGGAGCCAAAAATGCCCGAAGCTCAAAATCATTAATATTTTTGTTTACCATGAAAGTATGTTAGTATTAAGTATACATAAATTTTATATACACGTACTGTATTTTTAGGGAATAATAGTTTTAGTTATTTTGTCAACAATATGTTTATTGATATGCATTGGTTTCTACTTAAAATGACGTCACTGAAAGTATATTAATTTTTATGTGATAAATTTTAAAACAAATTAAGATGCCACGAAACGACAGTTTCTCAATAATTTGTAATCTAGCAGATTTGTGTAGCGATAAAGCAGAGCAAAAAAATAGACGTTTCTACATATGTAACTTTCCTGTAGATTCTTGAAAACATTTTTATCTAATATCAAACGTTTTCACGCCCATCAACACATTGTGTTAGGTAAATTGTGTTTAATTTTGGCTGAAAATGGACTTTAAAAGTTAAATAAAACAATACGAATTAACATGCTTTGATAAATGAAATTGATGTTGCAATTGAAAAGATTTCACTATTATTATTCAATTGTCTCTCATTCGTCAACGAACTTGTTAAGTCTTTGACCTAATGTTACTCCACTTTCATGTTTTCGGGTTGTGGTTTCATTACCTGATATTGAACAATTTATCCTGACCCCATTTACATTGCTTTATCCTGTCAACTTCAGCAACTCAACTGAATGATTTTTTAATCCGAGTCTACAGGAAATATTTAATACAGATTAAAAAGAATAAAAGCAGATATTGTATATGTTAAGGGCAACATTTAACAATTAGGGGCAATACGTTTGACTTATAAATTGGTATATTAATAAATTGGGTTTTATACATCATGTATCATCATACTATTGGAAATGTTCATAAAGTCAGATTTGGTTTAAAATTGTTTGGTCGAAACTTGGTTGTTTCAGTTGAAATTTAATTACAAGTTGCTAATCAAGACGTAAACGATTACATAGTAATTTTTTCTTTGAATTGTAGACATTTGTTAATTATATGTGCCAATCATTTCAGAACAGCCAGTTATTGACCTGAGTCATTAGATTTGAATAACACTTCTAAGTTGGAAGATAATTTTTTTTAATGGATTTCGGGACAGTATATCTTTTATATTTTATTTTCCTCTTGTTTCTCTGAATATTAAAATTAATGTAATTCCACAGTGGAGTTGCCTGCTCAGTATTTGTGACGTTAGGGTTTTACAAAAATTCAGCTATACATGTTATATTTTCTTGACTTTTAAAAAAAAACATTTATTTATACCGACTTTTATCGCGCATCAGAAAATTGATTTATTTTTACACGCTTTTATTAAAGTCACAATGTTTGTATGTTGTATCCTTCCTTCAAATCTTGTAACGTAAAATTAAACCACTTTTGATGGTCCTAGAGATCTCACAATTTTACCACAGATAGATCTTGGATGACAATGCATTGTGTCAAAATTTCAGATATATCGAATGTACCGTATTGAATTTATTGAATTTTTAGTTTATCTATAGTCTATATATAAGCATCGGTACCCGTCTGCTTTGTTGACATCCATGAGTTCACCACGTGAACACAACACCGTGGTATAAAACGTTGGGCGGGCGCTTATGAGGTGTTTGGTATAAAAAAAAATAGTGGTAAAAAAGATGTGTGGGCTTCAGACGTGAATTTTAAAGAGTTTTTAATATACGTTTTTGACTATAAATCCCTTATATATGAGACATAACTAAAAGTAGTGATTGTGTTAAAAGCGTGTCCTTTTTAAAATAAGATTTTTTAAATATTACTTATTAACTATAACCTATGGTGTTTTTCAACGATTTGTTTAAGTATGACTTATTTTAACAATAGCACAAAACGGTCCAGGTTAAAGCTCTTCGTTTGAAGCAATACTGAGTACCTTTTAAAAACATGCTTGTTTCAGATTATTTTTTAAGTCCCGGGGCGTGGCAGGCCTTGGTCAACACACACCCAGAACTCAATGTTGAATTAGTTGGAAACGACGAACCGATCTCAAGTCTTTGTATTTTGTGCCCGGTGTTACCTCTGACGTGTTTGGTGTGGGATGAGGGTCTTTGCTTTACTTCTGAGCAGGAGGTAGAACAAAAGCTTTGCCGTAAATTTACAGACATTTATGTACATAATATCTAATCTTGTTAACTATTTAGCAATAAAAATAAAATAGAATTAGGTGAAATCGATAATTAAAAAATGATGTATACACAATTATTTTCACTTTGATTAAAAGCTATTTTTATGCAAAGTGGCAAAAATACAATATGCGTTATTAAAATGGAATTAACTGATGTTTAAAAGTAATTTTTTAACAAATAAAAAGTATATATGAACAAGAATTTATTCTATGTACGTAACTATTTTACATTTTGAATACAATTTTTTTTTAAATGTATTTTTATTTTTAAAAATTAGCTGGATTTTCTAAATATGAATATATAACTTTTTAAAGCTAAAACGCGTGATATGTGGTTTAAAATCATCAAAATTCTATGATCAAAGCTTATTTAAAACTTTTTGATAATCTTCTAAAATGTATATTTCTTTTTAATGATTTCTATCACTTTCCTTTAACCTCTGCACACACACTTTTTAAATGTCCTATTGGCTTTAATGAAAAATGTTTGTCTCGTGTTCTCAGATTTTCTAGTGAAAAAGGCAATTTTCTATTCTTTAGAAATACAATTTCAAATATTTTTTTAAATTAAATATTTCATACTGTCCCATGAAAAAATTAATACATTTTAAAAAAAATAATATATGTCGTCTCTGATCTGGAATGCTTTCATTTTAAACTGCACTTTTGTAACTGGTTTTACTTATTAATGTAATTTTCTTGTAGGCATTCTCTCAATACAAAACCGTGTACACAATAATCATCAGAAGAACTTGGTTTCAATAAAACAACTTTAACATTTATACTTTCTACAAGAAATATTATTTGAGGTTATACAACGTGGAATCCTGAGGCACACACACATACTGTCCTTCCACCACGGAAGTTCTCTGACAACTGATCCCCAAACCTTCTTAGCCAATGGGAACGACTCTTTCTTACCACGCTTTTTACTCACGTGATCTCTCCGTATTACAATCACACAAAACACTCGTGATTCACCCGTGACAACTTTATTAACCGGTAGATACCGAAACATTTGCTTTGTAAAATATTACAAGTTTTCCTCTACCTTACATTTCTGTGAACCTATCGTTTGCGTTTAAGTCTTATAACAAAATTTTCCACTCGATTTCAGGTGACAAATATTTTGCAAGGTTAAATAATCCTTGGAATAAAACTACAAAAAACAACAACTATATAGACTGTAGGCTATCATACAACACCTTTGTCAAATCAATCACTTCAACCATTATGAGACCCGATGCTTTTGTGAACTACCAAATCTACCTAAGTGCAAAAATTACTAGTCACGTGGTTGCAACTATGCTAGATTCATCCTCATGTGACCTTGAAAATTTAAATAAGTTTTCTAAAATTTGAACATTCATGACTTTTTTCTAAAATGTCTTTCTCTGGGCACAACACTTTCATTTTATACAGATAAATCATCTCTATAAGAAAATTCTATAAACTATTTAAATTCAACAATTGAAAAAATGTGTTTTCTTTTTTTTTAGTTGCTCCTGGAGTGTTTTGAAAATCGAAAGAGCAACTCAAATATGCAATGGCAGAGTTTAATATGTTAATTTACACATATACAAATATTGGGAAATAAAACATTAATTCGTGTCCGTTTCTAGTTTAACAGCTTCCTTCAATGTCTGGCCCAGTACCAAAATACACTCAGAGACTGTACGTTTAAATTCATGGCAAAATACGGAGATCCGGATCATGCTGCAGTGATGAACGTACTCTCTAAATTCAGCAAGTTGTAAGTTCATTTCTCTCTCCTCTTTTACGTCAGCTCTACACAGACACTCCAATCACCAAAATTAATGTCATGAACTTTAAATATTTGCTTTAAAATGCAAGGGTTTTGAAAAAAAAATTTCTGCCGACATCAGCTTTTACCATCTTGTCTTTCTAATCTAACTTTCCCAATACTGCTACACCTTACCACCTTTCAGGCCTATCTCTAAAGGATGATAGGAAAATTTACTGAGAAAGAAATAAGTAGTGGCTAGAGCAGTGTTTCTCAAACTGTGTGTCGCGACACATTAGTGTGTAGTGAGAGATTTCCAGGTGTGTCGCGAGATTTAGTAAAAATATTTAAAATTGCTAGGTTCTGAGCTCTGAAATTGTATAAATTTTAAATAAAGCAAAACAAAAAATGTTTGTTAAATGAATCAACAACAAAATCAGTAATCACGTTTGTTTCGCGTGGGGCATGACGTTAGATTCCGTTGGCATCTGTGTACGCCATTTTCTTTTTATATTCTTTCTAGCGGCGTATGTGGCTTTAAATTTTGTCATTCGGTAAGAGATTGAACTTAAAAGTATTATTTTAAAGTAGGTTAGGCCGGCATTTTTAGCAAGCTAACATACATTTTATCTTAACTTATCTAATAAACTAATAATTAAATTAATTACTGCATCCAAGTTCATGTGAACTGTTGCCATAAGTGTATTTTGATAATGTAAATTACTGAAATGAATACGAATCGTTAGTTCATAAACTTCCAATGAAAAAATCTATTGAAATTAGACTAAAACTTTAAGTATTAATATTAATGTCTACCAGTAACTCTATCAGTAACTATATCAGGTTAATTCACCCCCACGTTTCGCCTCCGTTTCAATCTTCCCGAGGACCCGCCACAAAGCTACACTAGTAAAATTATAAATTTGACGACCGAAGAGGAGAAGCAGCTGATCGAATTACGACATAACAAAAGCTATCAAACAACGTTCACCAACACGACTTTAGAAGAATTCCGGCTTTTAATCATGAAAGTCTATCCTTTAGTCAGTTTCAAAGGAGTTAAAACTCTTTTGCCCTTGTCATCTTCTTGGTGCTGTGATTTGGCTTTTTGGCATTAACTGAATTCAAGTCCAAGATTTGAGAGAGACTACTTATAGTTGATGATGAGTTGCGCCGTCGCTTGTCAACTTTGGAGCACCGATGGAATATGATGTGTTCCCTCAAGCAGACACATCCATGACACTGATATATCACAGTACTGAGTAATATACATCACAGTAATATGTAAAAAATGTTAACTTTCTTATAAAATAAGTGGAAATTATTTTTGTGTGTCGTGAAAATTCTCAAATATTCTCATTGTGTCATTACCCAAAAAAGTTTGAGAAACACTGGGCTAGAGAGTAGAATGAATAGCTATAAATATTACAAAACTTTACAAAGCATCAAATTGAAATTAAAATGCAATGAGTATCAAATTTTGTTTTAAAATTGAAATACAAATCTTAGAAATAGTTTTCTTTTAAAAAACAACTAATGATATTTAAAAATAGGTAAGGTCTTAAAAATACATGAAGTAAAAACGTAACATGATAAGAAATAATATAGATTTTGGATTAAACTCAATATTAAGCTCAAAATGAAAAACAAAAAAACTAGTACTGAAAAATACTCAAAATTATTTTAAACGCTTTTTATTAAATCCCTTATATTAACTACACCGCCGTCACATCATCTCTCTCTGTCTTGGGCGGGCGGAAAAACAAAAGTCTAAAATGACCCACTTCCCGTAATTCGTTCGTGCTGAAATTTGGCACACATACCCGTCTCACCTAACAATGTATTGTATCAAAATTTCAGATTAATCAAACGTATCGTAATTAAATTAATGCATTTTTAGTTTATCCTTATATAACGTATGTAATTCAAATTCACTGTTTGTTATTGTTTATTTTCCACGTGAAAGTTTGAGTTGACGCGTTAAGGCGACCAATCGAAGTACCAGGGTGCTTTTGTTTGCATTTAAGTGTCACGCTGAGCTCGGTCAAGCGAATCGGTGACCAGAATTTTCCCCTCTCTCCCTCCCACCCCCCCCCCAGGGTTATGAAGCAAAGTTGAGTTAAGACAGATTCAGTCTGTAAATGTTTGTCGTGTTTGAAAATAATCAATACTGTTAGTTATGTCTCATATATAAGGGATTTATAGTCAAAAACTTTGTTTTTACGGGTTTGTTTTATTAAAAATGGAATGTCAACAAGTTTTTTAATGTAAAAAAACAAATATCGAGATTACCGCCACTATCCGGATTAGGCAAATACCTATGTCAGATGCGAATAGTATCAGGATATCAATGTAGTAAAGAATTTTTAACATTAAATAAAGTTTATATTAATTTATTTATCAAAACAAATATATAAAAAAAGTATTAAAAATTTTAAAAAAAAACAATAAACATAAATCAGTACATTGAAATAGAATTTTCTTCAACAACACAAAGTTTAACCGGAATTTACTTACTAGTAACTATTTTATTTACTCATGTCATTAAATTATTTTCATTGTTATAGCTTATATATTAATTTTATGTTACAAAATGATAATTTTATGTAAAAAATTAATAATTTTAAATTAATGTGTAATTATTAGTTTATACTATAAAATATATAGTTAAACAGGAGTCTTGGAAACTGGGACAGGCTGAGAGTTGGCTTTTGTTTTTAATTTCTTTGTCATTGTCTAGTACGATGACCGTAGTAAATATTTCAATACTTTCAATTTAGAATTCAAATTTAAACACTTTACTTATTTTATATTAATTTTTTCCCCCGTTGAACTTTAAATGGCAGTTGCAATTGTGATTTGATTTGCGAATTTAAAAATAAAAATGTTGCTTGTCTCACGTGTTATATTTTATTCAGTCTTATAATTTAAAACTCTAGTCTATTATGAATATAATAATTATACAAAATAAGTAAAAAATTAAGTTATACATTAAATTATTAGTATATAACAAAATAAACAAATTAACAAGCGTTGATTCATTCAAATTATTCAAATCTACTCATAATTTAGTAAAAGAATCAATTTCAATACGAGAAAAATATATTAAGTTAAAAGTTGCAAGTATAGATATTACTTTACTACATAAGATTACAAACTAAGTTAACTAACAGCTTATTAAACTTAAAGTCGATAAAATAAAAGAACAGTTTTATTATGGTTCTAAATCACGACTTCTTGTACATCACACGACACACTCAGTACGACACTGTTCGCTTGGTACACACTTCACAGTTCGTTGAACTTCTTCAAGTTCGTTCATTCAATTCATTGTAAAATGTTCATCGTTGACTTTGACAATGTAACAACGTCGATAGCAGATACTCTTCATTTGTTGAGCCTTCTCGTCCACGAGGGTCATCCACCGATCATCGTCGGCGTCTGCGATTCCTCCAAGGGCATAGGCCACCTACGAGAGACCTTCAGGCATCTCTATCCTGGGCCAGCTTCTCCAGGATCTTCATTCATGGCCAATTCTCTTGATTGCTGCCTCCAATTCTCGACGCCAAGTGTTTCTTGGACGGCCTCTTTTCCGCTTACCCTGTGGGTTCCATTTCAGGGCTTGCTTTGGTGTGTTAGAAGCAGGTTTTCTTAGTGTATGGCCAATCCACCTTCATCGCATCTGGAGAATCTCTTCCTCAATGGGCTTCTGTTTTGTCCGCTGCCACGGTTCCTGGTTGCTGATTTTGTCTGGCCAGTGAATTCTGAGAATCATTCTTAGACAGTTGTTGATGAAGGCCTGGATTCTGGTCAGGTATACGGCCATTATTCTCCATGTCTCGGCTCCATATAGCAGCACAGGTTTTACCATAGCGTTAAAATCCTTACTTTTAACTTGCTGCCTAAGTTATTAGTGACCCAAACATTCTTGAGTTGCTGGAAGGCTGCTGTTGCTTTTCCGATCCTTATTATGACGTCCGCATCTGTACCACCTTGTTTATCTACCACGCTGCCAAGGTAAACAAAACTGTCCACCTCCTCAAGGGCTTCTCCTTCAAGCATAATGGGTGATGTACTGGTGACATTAACCTTGAGGATTTTACTCTTCCCTTTGTGAATATTGAGACCCATGCTAGCAGAAATGGCTGCGACATTGTTTGTTTTCTCCTGCATCTGTTGTTGGGTATGTGCAAGAAGGGCAAGATCATCAGCAAAGTCAAGATCATCCAGTTGATCCCACAATGCCCATTGGATGCCATTCCTTTTCTGCTGTGTAGATGTTTTCATCACCGAGTCAATGGCTAACAGGAAGATGAATAGTGACAGCAAGCAACCTTGTCTCACACCAGTCTTCACCTGGAAAGCATCTGTCACCTGCTGGACATGGATAACTCGGCAGTTTATCCCTTCGTAAATGTTTCTGATTATATCAGTAATCTTCTGTGGCACCCCGTAATGCCTTAGCAATCTCCACAGGGTTTGCCTGTCAACACTGTCGAAGGCTTTTTCATAGTCAACAAAGTTGACATAGAGCGGCGAGTTCCACTCTAGTGACTGCTCTAGAATGATGCACAGTGTCGCTATCTGGTCCGTGCAGGATCTGTTCGTTGCGAAAGCCAGCTTGTTCGTCCCGCAACAGAGGGTCTACAGCGTTGTTCATCCTGTTAAGTAGTACGCTGTTAAAAGCTTTCCTGGGATGGACAGCAGGGTGATCCCTCTGTAGTTAGAGCGGGAGCTTAAAACTCCCTTCTTTGTGATCTTGATAAAGTATCGCTCATTGCAATCTCAAGGAACTTGCTCCTCTTCCCATATATTCATAAACAGAGGTTGTAGCATTTCCACACTGGTTTCCAAGTCCGCCTTCAGTGTCTCTGCTGGGATGCCATCAGGTCCAGCAGCCTTTCCATTTCTGAGTTGTTTAATGGCCCTGCTAATATCTTCTTTGGTGGGACTATTACAGTCAATTAGCAGGTCATTATCGGGTGGTTGGATATCTTCTTCATTTGTAGGATAATAAATATTTTAATAAATAATATTAAATACTTGAAATGAAGAAGTAAAGTACACCCTATTAGATCTTACACTTAAACGTGAAGCTATCCGGATACGGAATCCGGATCCGGAATCCGGATCCGGCAAATATTAGGGCGAAAATATCCGGATTCGGCAAATGTTAAAAAACCATATCCGGCTGATCCCGAGTTAGAAGGATCGTTGCGACTTTTAAAATTAAATACAATTACATTTAACGGACCATATTTTAGTTTATAATTGGCTCGTTTTTCTTCATATAAAGAATTTTCCTCTAGACAAGATGAGTTTGTTTTTATGAAATAGGTTTCTTGTCAAGTGTCATTCAATATTTTGTAACTAGGTTGTGCTGCGGCACCGTGGTGCCTGCGGCGCCCACTTCTATTTAGGGCGCCAATGGCACCAACTTTTTTCAAAAAGCCCAATAAACTTGTCCTTGTATGATAGATACGTTATATTAAACTGCCTTAAATGTACACAAAGTATTTTATAAAAGCTGTTGTAGGGGGCCTAAGGCACCCACTTTTTTTTTGGTCAAAGGACCAAGTAACTTATCCTTGTATGATAAATACGAAATGTTACTAAAAAGTAAACAAAGTATTTATATAATATTTTTTACAGTGCTAATCCTTACACGATTTTTAATCTAATTTTTGAAAGCAGCGCACCAAATTACTGCACCAAAAATAACTATTTGGGTCAGTCAACACTGATTAAAACACAAAATAAAGATAAAAAAAGCATAGTGATCTCCCTTAGCATTAGGCGTGAGGCAGTCAGCGATAATTGTTTTTGTTCAAATGTATTTATCTTTTTATTAACTTTTGGCGTCGGCTTGCTTGATGCCTTGAGTGCCGACTAAACTTTGATATATTTTTAACCCACTTTCTTGTATGCTAACCAGCTGAAATTTTGCAGACAGACTCGTGGCGATGATAAAAATAATATATCATCAAAATTTCAGATGGATCAAATGTACTGTAATTAAATTAATGAATTTTGAGATTATCTATTTATCTCTATGTAGCGTGTTAATTTTGTGCTAGAGCAAAGGTTAACTCAGGAGTTCCACAAGGAACTGTGCTAGGTCCCTTACTCTTTTTGATCTATATAAATGATTTACCCAACAACATCTCAATAGGTACAAAAGTTAGGTTATTTGCTGATGATTGTATAATCTATAGAACAATTAGATCAGAGCAAGATAGCAAAATCTTACAAAAAGACTTAGATGAATTGATAAAATGGGAAACTAACTGGAGTATGTCTTTTCACCCAGAAAAGTGTCAACTGTTAAGAGTAACAAAGAAAAAGAAACAAATAAATTCAAAATATTACATTCATGGAAAAGAACTGACCCAAACTAAAGATGCAAAATACTTAGGAGTCTTAATAAATGAGAAACTATCATGGAATCCCCATGTCAATGAAGTTATTAAAAAATCAAACAAAACCTTAGGCTTTATAAAAAGAAACTTTAACAAATGTAATAGAGATATAAAACTAAAATGCTACCTCACTTTGGTGAGACCTGTACTAGAATATGCATCTTCTGTATGGGACCCATCCACCAAAGAAAACATTGATAAACTAGAACAAATTCAAAAAAGAGCTGCCAGATTCATTACTGGAGAATATTCAAAACTGACAAGAATAACACCATTAGTTAAATCATTAAACCTTGAAACACTAGAGGATAGAAGAACAAAGAGCAAAGTAGTAATCATACATAAAGCAATTAATTCTAATTTAGAAATACAACACAAAGATAACTTAATACAACCCTCCGATAGACATAAGGATAAAAACACCTTTCCTATTCCGTGTGCAAGAACAAACACATACAAATTTTCATTCTTCCCGTCCGGAATTCGGGCGTGGATTGGGTTGCCTGAAGAATCAAGGAAAACCAACACTTTATCAACGTTTAAATCTCTAATAAAAATGCAGGACTAGACACAAACCATAGATAAGCGTAGGACGCAATAATCTTCTGTATAGAAGGAGCGTCTGTAAACAGATAAGATAAGATAAGATAAAGGTGGCAAAATCGTGGCTCGCGAGCCGCATGCGACTCCTCTGTGATCACATTGCGGCGTGCGTAAAATTTATGAAATATATTTTACAATGATACTGGAAAATTTTCAAGCCAGGTTTAGTGACCCATAGTGCTCTAATGTGGCTCCCATTTTTTTTTATATTTTAAAATGGCTCTCAGCAGCTAAAAGTCTGGCAACCCCTGTGCTAGAGTGTTGTGGTGTGTATTATATTGAACAACCTTTCCTGTCGCGCAGTGCAGTGCATATTACATTGATAATACTTTTTAAAAATATATTCCCGATCGCTGCGAATTACATTATGTTTTAAGAGAAATAAGTAACATTTTGGATTTTTTGGATTGTCGCGCTGTGTATTAAAATGAACATTCTTTTAGTTTTGTCTTGTGTATAAAGGATTATAGTCAAAAACTGTGTTATTTTACTGTTTTTGTTTAAGTTAAATTTTAATTAACTTTACAAACTTTTATTTATTTTATATATTTTAGATTTTCAAATCAAAAGATTCAAAGTAAATATTAATTTATTTATATTTATTCTTTCTATTTATAGACCTCCACTCACTTTGAAGAGAGACAGCTACGATTTAAAGTTTTGGACAATCCTAGATGAAGAAGAATAACCTCCTATAGAATAAAAGGCAATGCTCTGTGCTGTCACTGATAGCGATTTGTCCCTAAAACACCTACAGACTCCTACAGCCAATCACTGGCGGAGAAAAATTATGTCTCATTTACATATTGAACAACGTTCACAACGAGTTATTTTTGGTGCAGTTTTTTTTCCAAGAGTTTATTTTTAGCGGTGCGAGTTGGGATTTATAATAAAAACTTTGTATTTACGACTTATTTTTTATAACTATAGACACACTGTGGTGTGGGGGGGATGTATGGTCTCTGGAAAGACCGCGGTGTTGGGAGAGGAAGGGTCTCTTGACAGATGGTTGTGTGTGGGGGGGGTAAAGTCTCTGGACAGACGGGGGTGGGTAATATACTGCTGTCCTTACATAAACTTCACAGGTCACCCTACACTTATTCCCGCCATTGGACGGGCATTGTTGCTAGTGACCTATACTCTTGTTTAATTTCGCTTTACTTTCTTATGAACTTATGCCTTAAAAAAGAAATGAAATAAAGAAACAAAAAATCATTACGTTTTTATTGTTATTTCATTTGTTTGAGTTTGATATTAGTTATTTATGGACATTACTGTAGGTATCTATATATATGTTACGGCCACAGCATGAAATCGGCCACTTCGCGAAGAAAGAAGTCATGAGCAGATTAAAGGTTGACTAGTAAGATTTAATACTTAAAATTTATTGATAGTTACAAATGATAGCGAAACCAAGGAATGTCCGTTGGCTGGCACATGTTACATAATTACATATAATATTACGAGGGTTAGACTAAGTGACGACCACATGACCCCGTGTTCGCAAGACTTGGGAAGGTAAATAAAGGGAGTGGGCAGAAAGAATGTACGTACATTTATCTGACCACAGGGCCTTTTTATTGTCCGATTACATCGGATCGAGATAGGTGTTGCGGTGGATAGGATGAAAGGACTTTCTACCTATCATAAATTCAACAATAAACATTACTATTCTATACAGTATTTAATATATAATTATAGAATATTAAATTATTTTTATACCAAAAATAAATATTTAAAAAAATCATTTACAAAAAATATAAATAAATAAAACAATTTAAAGGTGTTAAAACAAAAGGGTCGAAACGTACTGTGATCTTGGATTTGCTCATTTGCTGATTTAACACTTTCCAGTACAGAACAACGTGTCGTAGCTAACAATTAATGATAGGTTAATGGCCTCAGTATACTTAGTATTATGTTATTATACCCCATGACACAAGCAATACGTGCCCTACTTATCTTTTCAATTGGAAACGTTGATTGGGGCGTTATAAATACGAGTAATACAGGACTAACACTGAAACAGGACCGGCTTTAAGCCAACGCAAAACAATCTTTCCATAATTATTTATCCAATTCTCTAAGGCCGGCCTTGACTGAAACCTGTGTGTCAGAATAATAAGAACTGGTCACAATGTCTGGACCTTCTGCGAAAAGGAAAGACTTGCGCAATACTATCGTCACAGCTTGGCACCATTTTCCTACCTCGTACATGCCAACACACCAAAAGCGATTGATGTGCCGCTAACCGGGCATTATTCCTTACCACATCGGGCTTTGGCCAAGGATATCCTGCAACTTCGTGAATTGGCCGGCCAAAGTCCGAATTACAATTTTTAGTTGTTAGTACTTCGGCTTTGGCCTGACATGTCAGCCACTTCGCAAATTGGTCGGCCAATATATTTATATATATATACATACATAAAACTATATAATTCGCAATTGTCACGCAAGTCAGTCAGTCTGTCGTGGCGCTACTAATATTTGAAATCAGGGAAAACCAAATTACTGCACCAAAGCATCAAAAGGTCTGAAAATTAAATATGCGCTGTAAAAAATATTATTTGACTTAATTGTTTTCGCTAATATTTTAATTTTGGAAAAGGGATCAATGTAAAAAGAGAATTTGATGATGGTAAATTATAAAAAACCAAAAAAACAAAGGGGGCGCCGTAGTCGCCCTGCAATCCTATTATAAAATACTTTGTGTACATTTCAGAAAGGTTAATATTTCGTATTTATCAAACAAGGACAAGTTAGTTGGGCTTTTGAAATAGGTCGGCGGCGTAGGCGCCCTTAAAAAATTGTATTTTTTAAATAAAATAAATAGATTTCAGCTGAAAACTTCCGTAATTTTTGACGGGTGTACGCTAGTATATATATATATATATATATATATATTTATATTATGTATATATATATATATATATTCTTATACCACATACCAGTTCACATGCAACGATCTAACAATTTTTCTGTATGTTTAACATTAGCTTCAAAGTTGCATGTTACGTATATAATGCTCTAAACATTTTTTTAAAAAGTCAACACATTTAAAAAATCAAAGTGAAATAGATTACAAAGTTCAGAAGATTTACTTATACAATATAACTTAAACAAGGTTTTTATTATACATGTCTATTAGTTTTAATTTTTGTCATCAAAATTATCTTGCTGCTACAGTATTATTTGTAAAATTTAGTTTATCAAGAATATATTTTTTATTGTATTATACTGCGTGGGGCCGTCCAGAAATGACGTCACGTGCCTTGGGGGGGGGGCAGGGGTCACGCATTAATGATGATTTCTGAAAAGGGGGAGGGTTGGTCTTAAGAAATGTGACGACACATCAAAAACGTGCAACTGTAAGTAAAAGTTCCACTTAAATGTTTGATTGCTTGCAATTTACTTAATGACATTTTCTATTGGTCCACACGTGTTATGATATCACAGAGTACAGACTTACACTAAATTTATATTTAAATGACAAAGATGTAATTTTCAACACGCTAATTTTCAATTAGAAAATACAGCTTTTAGGGGGGAGGGTGTTCAAAGGTTTTTTCTTTTTTTTTGAAAACTGAACCCGAAATTTAGTTTCTTTTAAAAATATTATTTTGATAAAAGTAAAAATTTAACTTTATATTTGAATAAAATTTGTTTTAAAGTCGCTATGAAAATTGGCAAACTCATGATGTTAAAAACATCATACAAATACAAACAATTAATTTGATAAGCATTTAAAAAAAATAAAAAAGAAAGAAAGAAAGACTGACCTTCTATGAGCCATAAACAGATGATTTATTATGTTCAGAATTCACACATAATTTTTCAGATTTATTTATGGTTATGAAAATGTATAGCTCGCAATATCTAAACTGTAATAATAACACCTTTATAACATATTATGGTTATAAAATATCGTCACAATTTCAATATAATCTTTCACTTAATAACTAAACATAATTTTTTTTCTTTCCATCATTAATCACAAATGTTCATTGTGTTTTGTCACAAACTGTTTTTCGATTTTAAAAAAACATTGATTATTTAATTATCATCTAAAAATATGTTTTATATGTTACTTTTATGTGAATTATATCTGTTTATCTAGGCTTTACAAAGACAAAAAATTAACACTTATATGTTAAATATTCACATATATTTCAAACATATATTTATCATCAGCATCATGAGCCAAATTACCACTTTCCTCTCTCTCTCTAAGTAGTGTAAGGTGATAACAAAATTCCAGATAACGTTAGCAAATATTGCAAACATATTTGACCATGGCTGCATACAATTGCTTTCATCAAGAAATGAATATTTTTTTAAAATTATCTTTATTGAAATCAGTTAAATGAGAAGCTATAATTTAAAAGTCAATGCTGTAAAAGAATATAAAACATATTGTTACTTAGCTTATTATAGGCTTCCACAGTATATTCATCACGCCACACAACAATTGTAGCGAATCCACACATTTGACTTAACTATTATATTACTAGCGGTAATTTTATAACATGTTAAAACTTTTTTTAAAAAGTAACAGCGTATATTTAAATTTTTCGAGAAACTGGGCTAAGTTCAAGCTTTCTTTCAACCTTAAATTTTACATTGTATACAACGAAAAATATTCTTCTATGGCTAGAAAAATCAGAAAATATCTTTGAAATAAAGTAATAAACATTTTACAATGAGTGTACGTTTAGTTATAAACAATGTTTTTCTAAAATATATAAAATACTATTGGAAAACGCTTCATTAACTTCACAATATATAAAATTAAAAATATACATGTTTCATTTAAGTAGTATAACCAGTAATGAATTAGTACGAAGCTTGAAGCTTACGTGCCTTAGTCTACTTCCCAGTGCATAGTTTTTTTATATTTCATGAAGACAAAAGAATGACTTACTTAGCTCTAATCAATAAGGAATTCTCCCGAGAGAGTCTTAAGAAGGAATCTAGTGTTAGACATCGAAAACGTGTATGGATGTCTGAAAGATTAAAGAGAAGAAAAACAATGCCTAACTTGAACTATGAAATCATTAAATTTTCTGCAATCATACAAAAACTTTATAAATTTATGAAAGTGGTATTAATAGATTAGGAAATATAAAAAAAAATAAATAGCTGTATAAAATTAAACAAACATATTCAAACTATAAATATATTTGTATATATATTATATATATATATATATATATATGTTCGTTCGTTCGTCCATCGATACGACGAGCACCACTCTAGTCATTCCAGGGTTGTCTGTGCGTGCGCAGATGGCTGATTAGGCCGATCCTTGCATATATATACGATCGCATTGCCCGTGCTATACTACGGGGATAAAATTATGGGGTGAGACTGCAACCAGGCTTTAAAATTAGTAAATGTATAACATATAAACAGGGAATAGTTAGACTGAAAGGACGTAACACAACAGTGAACGTTTCGACAAAGAGCCTTCCTCAACGAACAAATAGTGCACAAATAAAACGAATATAATGAAAGAAAAAACTGATGTGATGTGAAGTCACATTTCTTAAATTTGAACACCTCCTTCCCCCTCGTCACACAAGGTCTCAAATAAGTGACCCCCTTGCCCCCCCCCCTCCAGGTTCGTGATGCCATTTATGGACCCTGATGTGGACTTTTAAGTTACTTCGAAAAAAATGAATTTTATATTTAAATTGTATAAAACTTGTTTTAGATATCTTGTTAAATGTTTATCCAAAAAATGTGTAAAGCCATCTTAGATCAGAATTGAATGGTATGACTTCCTTTAAAAAACAACACACTCCTTTGTTATGTTCTAGACATGCCAGCCACGTAATTGACTTAAATTTAGATCATTTAAAAGCTAAACATATTTTTTTTAAAGTTACTGTGGTAAATTTGTTCATAACTTGCATGAGGTAAAGTGATAAGAGCTTTGGCAACAAAAGAAGTAAATTTTATGATTTAAAGACCCTTTAATATAATACTGTGGACAATTATGAATTTTCATAACTGTCGTAAAGAACCAACAACGCATGAAATAATTGTCCTTATAGAATTTGAATACAATGTAGTATTTAATGATTTTCTATTACAATGCATTCTATAGAAATACACAAGTATGATCAGGGAAATTAAGTTATACTGTGATGGATTTGACGCGTTGCCCAAAATGTTATGTTTTCTTGTGGATGAGATATGTATTGGCGATGGAATGTGTGTTTTATGGATGAATGTTTGTGTGTTTTGGTTGGGATACGTGCAATGGTCTAGGATTTGTGTACTGCGCACCGTGACAAGCACACGTTGGCTGAGAGGAATGCATGCTCTTCTGATATACCGAGAGTCGTGGGTTCGAGACTCTACGAAGGAATGGATTTGTCCCCATTGCTACAGTTTGTCCCTGTTTCCATCCAACTTTTAAAAAATTAATTTAGGTTAAAAAAAGACAACTAGGCATTTTGTCGCTCTGTCTAATCATATATTGTGGCTGAGAACGCAAATGCACTTTCAAACGGGCCTGTTTAGTCTGACAGCCCTAATAATGTAATATGAAGTAATCTTCTGTATAGAATTTCATGCATTCAAAAATGTTTTTAAAAAAAAGTTCTTACATCTTGCTGCACCCGAGAAGTATTCTATGCACTGTAGCAGGAATAGTGTCTTCAAATGGGGAAACAAACGTCACGTTGAGATGTGTAAGAGTTTTCCTGTAGTCAGCCAACTATGTCAGGAAGCTGGTCATCTGAGAACAAAAAATGATTTGATATATCATCAATATACATAACTCCTGTTGTCTGTATTTATGGATGTAATTAGGTGGCACTGCAAAATGTCTAATGCTGTTATGTGGCGCTGCGATCAATGATATATAAACATATTATACGACGTCATTGTTTCTTAAAAGGGAACAATGTAAAAATAGGATTTGAGGATTTATAATTATTATTAAATACTTTGTGTACATTTCAGCAAGTTTAATATTTCGTATTTATCAAATAAGGATAAGTTACTTATGTATATTGATGTCTGTATGTATGGATGTAATTATAATGCTGTTAGGTGGCGCTGTGATCTTAAAAAATATTAATTTTACAGCAGTAATTTTATATCGAACTCAAACCAAAAAAGATTGAGTCATATTTGACGGGTGATCTCTAGTTTATATTAATTCATCTGGAAACTGATATTTACTGTTATAAGGTATAATTACATATCTTCTATACTAATAAAAGGCAAAGCCCTCACTCACTCACTCGCTGATTCATCACTAATTCTCCAACTTCCCGTGTAGGTAGAAGCATGAAACTTTGGGAAGTTGTCGAGTACCCTCTCACGACGAAAAGTGGCAAAAAAGAATTTTAAAATTCCCGCTCATGTGGGGCCGGGGGCCCAAAAACGTTTTTTTCCTAATATGGCCTATATAAAATTTGAATATCACTGATTCTCCCATTTCCCGAGTAGGCAGACGCATGAAACTTTGGAAAGTTGTTGTGTACAAACCCGCGATGGTAACGTGAAAAAAAATATTTAAATTATCACTTCCTGGAAGCCGGGGGCCCAAATTAAGTTTTTTTCTTATATGAGCTATATAAAAACTAAAAATCACTAATTCTCCAATTTCCCGTGTATGTAGAAACATGAAACTTGGGGTAGTTGTTAAGTACACTTCCACAATGGTAACAGGTAAAAACAATATTTAAATTATCACTACTGGGGGCCGGGGGCCCAAATGTATTTTTTTCTTATATTTAAATCTGAATCATCACTAATTTTACAACTTCCCGTGTAGGTAGAAGCATGAAACTTTGGGAAGTTGTCAAGTACCCTCTCGCAACAATAATTGCAAAAAAGAATTATAAAATTCCCGCTCATATGGGGCCGGGGGCTCCAAAAACGTTTTTTTTTCCTTATATGGCCTATATAAAATTTGAATATCACTAATTCTCCCATTTCCCGAGTAGGCAGAAGCATGAAACTTTGGGAAGTTGTCAAGTACCCTCTCACGACGAAAAATGGCAAAAAAGAATTTTAAAATTAACACTCATGGGGGCCGGGGGCCCAAAAACGTTTTTTTTCCTTATATGGCTTTTATAAAATTTGAATATCACTTATTCTCCTATTTCCAGAGTAGGCAAAAGCATGAAACTTTGGGAAGTTGTTGAGTACACTTCCGCAATGTTAACAGGCAAAAAAATATTTAAATTATCAAAGACTGGGGGCCGGGGCCCAAATGAAGTTTTTTCTTTAAATGAGCTATATAAAAACTGAAAATCACAAATTCTCATATTTCCCGTGTAGGTAGAAGCATGGAACTCTGAGTAGTTGATTAGACCACTTCCGCGATGGTACCAGGTGAAAAAAATATTTAAATTAACACTTACTGGGGGCCGGGGCCCAAAAGAAGTTTTTTTTCAAATATTAAAAACTGACTCATCACGAATTCTCCAACTTCACGTGTAGGTAAAAGCATGAAACTTTGGGAAGTTGTTGAGTACCCTCTCGCAATGCAAATTCGTGTCAAAGAATTTTAAAATTCACTCCCATGGGGGCCGTGGGCCCAATAGCGTTTTTGTTTCCTTATACTGAAAATCGCCTTATTCTCCACTTTCCCGTATAGGTAGAAACATGAAACTTTGGGAATTTGTTGAGTCCACTCTCTCGATGGTAGCATGCAAAAATAAATATTTAAATTATCACTCACTGGGGGCCGGGGGCCCAAATGTACTTTTTCTTATGTACCTTAATCTCCACTTTCCCGTATAGGTAGAAACTTGAAGCTTTGGGAATTTGTTGAGTCCACTCTAATGTCATTTTAGTACCCATTTTATTTTACACGATCTTGACAAATATTGACAAACAAGTATATGAATCATGATTCAGACTGAAATCTATTGGTGTTTTGAATTTGTGTGAAACGGGTTTTCAACGCTTACTAAAATTCTAACTTCCGCAGCGGAGCGCGGGGATTTTGCTAGTATACTAATAAAAGACAAAGCCCTCACTCACTCACTCACTCACTCACTCACTCATTCATCACTAATTCTCCAATTTCCCGTGTAGGTAGAAGCATGAAACTTTGGGAAATTGTCGAGTAGCCTCTCGCGACGAAAATTGGATTAAAAGAATTTTAAAAATAACACTCATGGGGGCCGGGGGCCAAAAAACGTTTTTTTTTCCTTATATGGCCTTTATAAAATTTGAAAATCACCAATTCTCCTATTTCCCGTGTAGGCAGAAGCATGAAACTTTGGGAAATTGTTGAGTACAATCCCGCGATGGTAACGGGTGAAAAAATATTTAAATTATCACTTCCTGGGGGCCGGGGGCCCAAATGAAGTTTTTTCCTAATATGAGCTACTAGCAAAATACCCGCGCTTTGCTGCGGTAATTTAGGATTTCAGTAAGCGTTGAGAACCCACGTAACACAAATACAAAGCACCAATTGATTTCAATCAGTTTCATGATGGATATAATACATATATTAACTTCAACGTCTTGTCTGTCTGTCTGTCGTTGTCCCGCAGAAAAACAAAAACGAAAAGTAAAAAATGACATACTTCCCGTGATCCTATCGAGCTGATAATTTATTTTTTTTTCATCTGAAACCATTGCGGGAGGGTACTCAACAACTTCCCAAAGTTTCATGCTCCTACCTACACGGGAAGTTAGATATTTAATGATGAGTCTGTTTTATAAAGCTCATATAAGAAAAAACTACATTTGCTCCCTAGGCCCCCTAGTGAATGATAATTTTATATTTGTTTTGATTGTTACTATCGCGGGAGAGTACTCAACAACTTTCCAAAGTTTCATCCTTCTACCTACACAGGAAGATGAGGAATTAGTGTTTATTCAGTTTTATATAGTCCATATAAGGGAAAAAACGGTTTTGGGCCCACGGCCACCCATGAGTGAAATTTTTAAAATTCTTTTTCACCAATTATCGTCATAAGAGTGTACTAAGCAAGTTCCCAAAGTTTTAGCTTCTACCTTCACTTGAAGTTTGAGAATTAGTGTTGAGTCAGTTTTTAATATTAGAAAAAAACTAAATTTGGGCCCCCGGTCCCGGGTAAGTGATAATTTATATAATTTTTTTACCTGTTACCATCGCGGAATGTTACTTAACAACTGCCCAAAAGTTTCATGCTTCTACCTTCTCGGGAAATAGGAGAAAAAGATATTTTTAATTTTTATATTGCCCATAAAAGGGAGGAAAAAAATTTGGGCACCCGGCCTCCATGAGTGTGCATTTCAAAATTCTTTTTCGTCTTTTACGATTGCGGAAGTGTACTTAAAACTCCAAAATTTCATGCTGCTACCAACACGAGAAATTGGAGAATTAGTGATGAGTCAGTTTGTATATCAGAAAAAACTACATTTGGGCCCCCCGCCCCCAGTAAGTGATAATTTATATAATTTTTTTAATCTGTTACCATCGCAGAATGTTACTTAACAACTACTCAAAATTGCAAGCTTCTGCCTACACAGGAAATAGGAGAATTAGTGATTTTCAGTTTTTATATACCTCATATTAGGAAAAAACTACATTTGGCCCCTGGGCCCCAGTAAGTGAAAATTTGAATATTTTTTCGCCTGTTACCATGGCGGAAGTGTACTCAACAACTTCCCAAAGTTTCAAGCTTCCACCTACACGGGAAATATGAGAATTAGTGATTTTCAAATGTTTATATAGCCCATAGAATGAGAAAAAACGATTTTGGGCCCCCGGTCCCCATGAAGGTGAATTTTAACATTCTTTTTCACCATTTGTCGTCGAGAGAGGCTACTTGACAACTTCCTAAGGTTTCATGCTTCTACCTACACGGGAAATCCGAGAATTATTGATGAGTCAGTTTTAATATAAGAAAAAACTACATTTGGGCCCCCGGCCCCCAGTAAATGATAACGTAAATATTGTTTTTACCTGTTACCATTGTGGAAGTGTACTTAACAACTACCCCCAAGTTTCATGCTTTTGCCTACTCGAGAAATGAGAAAATTAGTGATTTCATATTCTATATAGTCCATATAAGGAAAAAAAGCGTTTTTGGGCCCCGGGCCATCAACAGTGTGAATTTTAAAATTCTTATTCGCCAATTATCGTTGAGAGAGTGTACTCAGCAAGTTCCCAACGTTTCATGCTAATACATACACGGGAAGTTGGAGAATTAGTGATGAGTCAATTTTTTATATAAGAAAAAAAACTACATTTGGGCACCCGGACCCCAATAAGTGTTGTTTTAAATATTTTTTTCGCTTGTTACCATCGCGGAAGTGTGCTTATCAACTACCTAGTGTTTCATGCTTCTACCTACACGGGAAATAGGAGAATTTGTGATTTTTAGTTTTTATAAAGCTCATATAAGGAAAAAATTTCATTTGGGCCCCCGGCCCCCAGGAAGTGATAATTTGATTATTTTTTCCTCCCGTCGCTATCGCTGGTTTTTACTCAACAACGTCCCAAAGTTTCATGCTTTTGCCTACTCGAGAAATGAGAAAATTAGTGATTTCATATTCTATAAAGTCCATATAAGGAAAAAAAGCGTTTTTGGGCCCAGGGCCCCCAACAGTGTGAATTTTAAAATTCTTATTCGCCAATTATCGTTGAGAGAGTGTACTCAGCAAGTTCCCAAAGTTTCATGCTAATACCTACACGGGAAGTTGGAGAATTAGTGATGAGTCAGTTTTTTATATAAGAAAAAAACTACATTTGGGCCCCCGGACCCCATTAAGTGTTGTTTTAAATATTTTTTTCGCTTGTTACCATCGCGGAAGTGTGCTTATCAACTACCTAGTGTTTCATGCTTCTACCTACACGGGAAATAAGAGAATTAGTGATTTTTAGTTTTTATATCTATACTAATAAAAGGCAAAGCCCTCACTCACTCACTGACTGATTCATCACTAATTCTCCAACCAACTTCCCGTGTAGGTAGAAGCGTTTTTGGGCCCCCGGCCCCCATGAGTGTTATTTTAAAAATTCTTTTGCTCCAATTTTCGTCGCGAGAGGCTACTCGACAACGTTGGGAAGTTTTTTTCCCTTATATGGCCTATATAAAATTTGAAAATCACCAATTCTCCTATTTCCCGAGTAGGGCCCACAAAAGTTTTTTTCCCTTTATGGCCTATATAAAATTTGAAAATCACAAATTCTCCTATTTCCCGAGTAGGCTGAAGCATGAAACTTTTATAAGTTGTTGAGGACAAATCTTGAAACTTTGGGAAGTTGTCGAGTAGCCTCTCGCGACGAAAATTGGAGCAAAAGAATTTTAAAAATAACACTCATGGGGGCCGGGGGCCCAAAAAGTTTTTTTTCCCTTATATAGCCTATATAAAATTTGAAAATCACCAATTCTCCTATTTCTCGAGTAGGCAGAAGCATGAAACTTTGGGAAGTTGTTGAGTACAATCCCGCAATGGTAACAGGCTAAAAAAAATTAAATTATCACTTCCTGGGGGCCGGGGGCCCAAATGAAGTTCTTTCCTTATATGAGCTATATAAAAACTAAAAATCACGAACTCTCCTATTTCCCGTGTAGATAGAAGCATGAAACTTGGGGTGGTTGTTAAGTTCACTTCCGCGAAGGTAACAAGCAAAAAATATATTTAAATTATAACTTTATGGGGGCCGGGGGCCCAAATGTAGTTTTTTTCTTATATAAAAAACTTACTCATCACTAATTCTCCAACTTCCTGTGTAGGTAGAAGCATGAAACTTTGGGAAGTTGTTGTGTAGCCTCTCGCGACGAAAATTGGCGTAAAAGAATTTTACAATTTTACACTCATGGGGGCTGGGGGCCCACAAAATTTTTTTCCTTTTATGGCCTATATAAAATTTGAAAATCACAAATTCTCCTATTTCCCGAGTAGGCAGAAGCATGCAACTTGTATAAGTTTTTGAGGACAAATCCGCAATGGTAATATTAAATTATCACTTCCTGGGGGCCGGGGGCCCAAATTAAGTTCTTTCCTAATATGAGCTATATAAAAACTGAAAATCACAAATTCTCATATTTCCCGTGCAGGTAGAACCATGAAACACTGGGTAGTTGATAATTACACTTCCGCGAAGGTAACAAGCGAAAACAATATTTAAATTATTACTTAATGGGGACCGGGGGCCCAAATGAATTTTTGTTTCTTATATAAAAAAACTGACTCATCACTTATTCTCCAACTTCCCGTGTAGGTGGAAGCATGAAACTTTGGGAACTTGCTGAGTACACGCACGCGACGATAATTGGAGTAAAAGAATGTTAAAATTAACACTCATGGGGGCCGGGGGCCCAAATAAAGTTTTTTCCTAACATTGCCTATATAAAATTGAATATCACTAATTCTCCTATTTCCCGAGTAGTCAGAAGCATGACACTTTGGGAAGTTGTTGAGTACAATCCCGCTATGGTAACGGGAGAAAAAATATTTAAATTATCACTTCCTGTGGTCCGGGGGCCCGAATGAAGTTTTTTCCTTATATGAGCTATATAAAAACTAAAAATCACTAATTCTCATATTTCCCGTGTAGGTAGAAGCATGAAACACTAGGTAGTTGATAAGCACACTTCCGCGATGGTAACAAGCGAAAAAAATATTTCAAATAACACTTAATGGGGTCCGGGGGCCCAAATGTAGTTTTTTTCTTATATAAAAAACTGACTCATCACTAATTCTCCAACTTCCCGTGTAGGTATTAGCATGAAACTTTGGGAACTTGCTGAGTACACTCTCTCAACGATAATTGGCGAATAAGATTTTTAAAATTCACACTGTTGGGGGCCCGGGGCCCAAAAACGATTTTTTTTCTCATTAATTTTCTCATTTATCGAGTAGGCAAAAGCATGAAACTTTGGGAAGTTGTTGAGTAAAAACCAGCGATAGCGACGGGAGGAAAAAAAATATTAAATTATCAGTTCCTTGGGGCTGGGGGCCCAAATTAAGTTTTGTCCTTATATGAGCTATGCAAAAACTAAAAATCACAAATTCTCCTATTTCCCGTGTAGGTAGAAGCATGAAACTTGGGGTAGTCGTTAAGTACACTTCCACGATGGTAACAGGTAAAAACAATATTTAAATTATCACTTAATGGGGGCCGGGGGCCCAAATGTAGTTTCTTCTTTTATTAAAACAGACCCATCACTAATCTCGGATTTACCGCGTAGGTAGAAAGAAGCATGAAACTTTGGGAAGTTGTTGATTAGCCTCTCGCGACGAAAATTGGCTTAAAATAATTTTTAAATTAACACTCATGGGGGCCGGGGGCCCAAAAAAGTTTTTTTTCCTGATATGGCCTATATAAAATTTTAAAATCATCAATTCTCCTGTTTCCCGTGTAGTTTTAAGTACACTTTCACGATGGTAACAGGTAAAAACAATACTTAAATTATCACTTACTGGGGGCCGGGGGCCCAAAATGTCGTCTTTTTCTTATATTAAAACTGACTCATCACTAATTCTCGGATTTCCCGTGTATGTAGAAGCATGAAACCTTCGGAAGTTGTTAAGTAGCCTCTCTCGACTACAAATGGCGAAAAATAATTTATAAATTCAGCTTCATGGGGGACGGGGGCCCAAAAACTTTTTTCCCCTTCCATTGGCTATATAAACATTTGAAAATCACTAATCCTCCTATTTCCCGAGTAGGTAGAAGCATGAAACTTTGGGAAGTTGTTGAGTACACTTCCGCGATGGTAACAGGCGAAAACATATTCAAAATTTCACTTACTGGGGCCCAGGGGCCAAAATGTAGGTTTTTCCTTATATGAGTTATATAAAAACTGAAAATCCCTAATTCTCCTAATTCCTGTGTAGGAAGTAGCATGAAACTTTGAGTATTTGTTAAGTAACATTCTGCGATGGTAACAGGTTAAACAACTATCTAAATTATCACTTACTGGGGGCCGGGGGCCAAAATGTAGTTTTCTTCTTATATAAAAAACTGACTCATCACTAAATCTCCAATTTCTTGTGTTGGTAGCAGCATGAAACTTTGGAGAGTTGTTAAGTACACTTTCGCAATGGTAACAGGTGAAAAAGAATTTTGAAATTCACACTCATGGGGGCCGGGGGCCCAAAAACTTTTTTTTTCCTTATTCTGGCTTTATAAAAATTTAAAATCCCTTATTCTCCTATTTCCCGAGAAGGCAGAAGCATGAAACTTTAGGTAGTTGTTGGATAACATTCCGCGATGGTAACAGGTGGAACAATTATATAAATTATCACATAACGGGGGCCGGGGGCCGAAATTTCTTATATGAGCAATATAAGAACTGAAAATCACTAATTCTCCTAATTCCTGTGTAGGAAGTAGAATGAAACTTTGAGTAGTTGTTAAGTAACATTCTGCGATGGTAACAGGTTAAAAAACTATCTAAATTATCACTTACTGGGGGCCGGGGGCCAAAATGTAGTTTTCTTCTTATATAAAACACTGACTCATCACTAATTCACCAATTTCTCGTTTTGGTAGCAGCATGAAACTTTGGAGAGTTGTTAAGTACACTTCCGCAATGGTAACACGTGAAAAAGAATTTTGTAATTCACACTCATGGGGGCCGGGGGCCCAAAAACGTTTTTTTTTCCCCCTTATTCTGGCTTTATAAAAATTAAAAATCCCTTATTCTCCTATTTCCCGAGAAGGTAGAAGCATGAAACTTTGGGTAGTTGTTGGATAACATTCCGCGATGGTAACAGGTGGAACAATTATATAAATTATCACATAACGGGGGCCGTGGGCCGAAATGTAATTTTTTTTCTAATAAGAGCTATATAAAAACTGAAAATCACTAATTCTCCTATTTCCCGTGTAGGTGGAAGCATGAAACTTTGGGCGGTTGTTGAGTACCCTACCGCAATGGTAGCAGACGGAAAAAAATTAAATTATCAGCTCAATAGGATCACGGGAAGTGTGTCATTTTTTTACTTTTCGTTTTTGTTTTTCTGCGGGACTACAACAGACAGACAGACAAGACGGTGAAGTTAATATATGTATTATATCCATCATGATCCATTTTGAAATCAATTTGTGTTTTGAATTTGTGTTACGCGGGTTCTCAATGCTTACTGAAATCCTAATGTACCGCAGCGAAGCGCGGGTATTTTGCTAGTGTTAATATAAATTGTTTACACTAAATAAATTTATAATTATTTTACCCACAGGATAACGTACCAATTATTATTTGAGGTCTCTTTTTTGTGGTTAATTCTCTCTATATAATTTATATTGATGTGACAATAATAAATATGCAAAAAGTTTCACTGTGACAAGGGACATAATTCAATTGAAAATATTTATTATTTTATTTATCTTAAATTTGCATAAATCTTAATTTTATTGTAGATTTATTGTTGAAAGAGAAGATTTTAAGATATATGAGTAAAAAAATAGGAAACACTAATATGCCTAACATTGATCAATTGGATTTAAATTTATTAGTATTTAAAGAAGTAGTAAACTTTTTATTTAAGATATTTATAAAACAATTAATTCACGAGGGAACTGTTGTTCCTCCGCAAACTGTCAGCTTACGTTCAGCTTATCTCATCCTAACAGAGTCAACACGCTTAATTCGTATAGGAAGTAAGAACTGCCGCCCCACATGGGAGAGTCTTATATTAAACTACTCCCTTAAAAGAAAACAGATAGAACACAAACTATAAACTATAGACCCATATCCTTACTTAACACCAACTACAAAATATTAAAGAAACCAGTATATCCAATTTGTCATTATTACCAACAATATTTAGTGCACCCAGACCAACAATTTAGCATGAAATATAGGAATATAAATAATCATAACCATTTCATTACAGATTTAATATATTATGCCAAAGATAAGAACATAGCAGCAAGTGTTTGGCACTCGACCAAGAGAAAGCGTTTGATAGAGTATCTCACACATACTTACACAAAATACTAAATAAAAATAATCTAGGAAACTACGTGTGTGACTGGATTAAAATAATATACTAAAATCCCATAAGCAAACTTCTCATTAACAACACACTATCGGAGGGTATAGAAATACCAAGATCGGTTAGGCAGGGATGCCCACTTTCACCCTACCTATATATTCTGGCGATAGAACCAGTGCTTGAGAAGATTAGACTAGATGACACAATAAAAGGAATCAACTTACCGAACAGAGGAGAGAGGAAACTATTAACATACGCGGAGGACACCACACTATTCCCGCAAAACAAAAACTCAATCAATAGGATAATGGAAACAATTGAAGAATTCGGACTAGGAAGTGGATCTAAATTAAACATAACGAAATCAGAAATCATGGGAATCGGGAAACTAACAGATAAGGAAGACTATCCCCTTTATATGGAAGTGAGGAAGGAGTTACTGATATATGGACTAACATTCACCAACAACCCTTGGCGGATACACAAAGGAACATGGGAATCACTAATTAAATTCGTAAACAAAACAATCACTCGACACCAATACACATCAAAGAAAATTGTTTGGAAGGAGCACACTAAATAACATCTTAATCATACCTAAATTAATTTACGTAGGAAACATTTCTGATTTTCCCCCAGAAACCCTAAAAAAATTAATTATATGATTAGGAAATATATTTTTAAAAACACAAAATGGAATATAAAGAAATTAACTATAATGCAAAGTAAATTAGAAGGAGGAACAAATCTGCAAGATATAGAAACAAAGATTAAAGCCATGAGGATCAGACATCTATAACAGGCAATCAAGGACCACAAGGAACACTCACTAACGCTCTACTACATAGGCGTCAGACTGACACGTCTGACACCTATGGATAACAAAACACCATACTACATGGGGACGAGACTCCCCTCCTTTTATCAGACAAGCTTACGCGCAATAAGAAATAACGAGAGTTTAATCAACAAAACGAACAAGGAAATCTACAACCACCTGAGAGATCGACAGAAAACCTCACATCTGGAGAGAATCAGGTGGTTGTGACATTTCAACCAGATAGAAACAGAAGACACTTTTAAAAACTTAAATATTAAAGAAATAGAACCTAGAGCTAGAGAAATAACTTTCAGATTAAAATATAATATGAAACCAACTTAAGAAAGACCTGAACAACAAACACTCCATAGGCCAAGAGGTCCACTCTGTCAATATTTATTATTGACAGAGAGGCATCTGTTCTTAGAATGCAAAGAAATACAAAAAAAAATAATCCACATTAACACAACTTTTAAAAGCTGGAACAAGTTATCCAGTAAATATAGATAAAGCAATAACTTTAAACACTATCCCGAAATCCCATAACACAACTCAATATGTCATCAGCCTACGACTGTTGGCAGAATACAGACAGCACATTTGGCAGTGCAGAACTAATATAAATGTCAATAGACACAAATAAACCGAATCCTTAATAGAAATAATATTCAGAGTAAAAATTCAAAACTTAATAGACCAAACATAAAACTTTAACCTAAAGTAAGTACTATACCCGAACTAAATTAAATTAATAATCTAATTATTAAATAATATATGCTCAAGCTGTAAATAAATGTAAATATATTCATGTATGCATAAAATGTAAAGGCAACAACCCCGGACAGTGTCTGCGCTCAGAAATTCGACTTTTCCTTTCAGAGAGGAATCCGCGGAATGCAGGAGTCAGACACGGACAAGTCCACTGGAGGAACAGCCATCATCATCATCCTTTACCTGTACCTTGTTTCACACCATGTCAATTATCGTCCCTCTGATTCTCATATTTCACTTCACGGGAATTGTCACTCACTTCACCATGCCTATCTAGTTAACTGTGTTCACTGTTACTGTTTTCTCACTGTATATAATGTTATCCTCTCAAAGCATTTCATTGTCATCCAAAATTTGAAAAAAATGGTAATAAAATTAAAAATAAAAACGTTGTAAGGCTGTCAACTAATGTTATTTTTTTTTATTATTTTTTTTTATTGCTAACAGAAACTCATTTTACATTAAAGATACACAGTATCCATGTATATTAATAAAAATAATGTACATTATGATACAACATAATTTTCCTAAATCTCATAATGTAATCATTTACATAGAATCCAAATTATGCAAATCGTAATATGAATTTAAATTTCCAAACATCTTTCATAGAAACAACTAACTTGAACATCATACATTATTCTTAACATTTCTATTATTCTCTTTTAATTTGTTGTCTATAAATCTGTTCTAATGTTATATTGATGTTTGCCCTCAGAGATTAATGTTACATCAAGGTGAAACAGTATCAATGTATATCAATAAATAATGTACATCATGATACAACATAACCTATTCAAAATTATACAAAAGTTTCTAGAATCAAAACTATACAAAAAGTAACATGAATTTAAATGACAAAACATGTTTCTATATTTGAAGCACTTCTGATAGAAACAAATAACATGAACATCATACCTTTTTATTAAAATTCAATTATTATCTTGTAAATTTTCAATCATTTTCTGTACCGTCTGTCTAAAAATGAGTTCTAATGTTATGTTGGTGTAGTTGTGATTGTTGAAAACTGCCATCAGTCTGTGATGCCATATGTATTTTCTGTACTGTGAAAGTATCTTTAAGCTTATTGTTTGTTGTTTCTTGTTTATAGAGTCTGGTATTATGTTTAGTGTTATTGCTTTGTCTATATCTACATTGTGTAATGTGCCTGCTTGTATGAATTGTTGAAGTGTGGATTTAGTTTGTAAAATTGTATTGCATGTGAGATACAAATGTTGTTCAGTCTCATCAGCCCCTGACCTACAGAGTGGACAGCCTATTCTTGCCCCTCTGTCTTTATATTGTCTTGCTGAGACTGGTGTTGTATTGTATATTAGTCTGTATGTTATTTCTTTTTCTTGATTGGGTATTTCTCTAATATGAGTATTTTTAAATGTGTCCTCAGTGTTTGTAATTCCATAAACTTGTGTCCATTTAATTCTATTGTACAGAGGTGTTGCTTGTTTTTTTTATTAAATGTGTATATATTTCTTTGGTTGTTTTGTGTAATACTTCTTCATTGCCTTTTATTGCTTTGATGCATGCTGTATGAAATTGTGATTGTTTTTTTCCAATGTAATGCGCAGTGCTATTATCTATTGTTGTTAAATATCCTAATCTGATCCCTAAGTAATAATGAGTGAATGTATTTTCTGATTTTTTCCTAATGGCTTGTCCTATAAATTTTATTCTGAGTGCTTATATTTTAGTTTGTATGTCTTGTAAGTTTATTCCTCCATTTAGCTTAGATTGTATTAGTGTTGCATGTTTTATATTGTGTATTGTTCCTTGAAATATGTATTTAGTTATGTGTGAGTTAATTTCTTTTAAAATTGCTGGTGGGGGTTCCCATATTGGTAATAAATGGTAATAAAATTAAAAAAAAACATTGTAAGGCTGTCAACTAATGTTAAATTTAAATTGAAAAGGATAAATATTAAATGCTATGTCCAAAGAAGGGACTGCAGCGGAGATCAATGAAAGTAATTTGAGGTTTCCGCCGGAACCACATTTTTCTTTTTAAAAAAAATAATAATAAAAATAAAAATAAAAAAAATAAAAAATTCAAAGTGTTACGACACTTTCATCGTTCTTCTAATTAACATTATTTATTCTATAAACTAAAATATTAGGATCATAACAACAATATTATCATTCCTTGTTACTTGAAATGTAGTTTATAAATTTGGACACTAGTCAAAATTTTCTTTTTACGAATGGATAATTTTAATAACACTACATTAAATGCTATTGCTTTCTTATGCTTAAAGATAGATTTTTAGTGCAATGCATCTGCTATTATACCTCGTATGAAATAGTAATATAAGGGGCCGTCCATAAAGTACGTAACGCTATTCTTGACCATTTTTGACCCCCCCCTCCCCCCTGTCACAAACTGTCACAAATCTCTGGATCCCCCCCCCCTAAAGTACGTCACACTTTCGAAATTGTTTTTTAATAAACACCTAATTAAAATATTTAATTTAATACTTAAATTACACTTCACCATTAAACTGTATTAAAATATAAATTTTCCAATTAAAAGTAGGGATGTACCAGATTCAAAATTTTGAAATCCGGCTGGCACCGAAATCGGGTTTCTTAAAATGGCTGGATTCCTGATTTGCCGGAGCCATTATGAATAAAACTATATAATTTGCAATTGTCACGCAAGTCAGTCAGTCTGTCCTGACGCTACTAATTTTAGAAAGCAGGGAAAACCAAATTACTGCACCAAAGCATCAAAAGGTGTGCAAATTAAATATGCGCTGTGAAAAAATATTATATGAAGTCATTGTTTTCGCTCATATTTTAATTTTGGAAAAGGGATCAATGTAAAAGAGGACTTGATGATGGTTAATTATAAAATTAAAAGACAAAATGGGCGCCCCAGGCGCCCTGCAACCCCTATTATAAAATACTTTGTGTACATTTCAGAAAGTTTAATATTTCGTATTTATAAAACAAGGACAAGTTAGTTGGGCTTTTGAAAAAGGTCGGCGCCGTAGGCACACTAAAAAAGGTGCATTTTTTATAAAATAAATAGATTTCAGCTGAAAACTCCCGTCATTTTTGACGGGTGTACGCTAGTATATATATAAATTAGGAATTTACCGGCCAGCCGGATTTATAAAGTGAAACCTGCCGGAGTCGAAGCCAGAGCCGGATTTTTTTTTAAATAGCCGGGTTCCGGATTTGCCGGAGCTGGAGCCGAAATCCCGTACACCCTCACTTAAAACAACTATCATATTTTTAAAATGACTTTAATAGTAGAATAGTTAATTAGCAACAGTTGTCACAGTTATTCAATGAAATAGTAACTCAATCTAGATCAAATTTGAAAAGAAAAATTGCAAAAATTACACTTGACAATTGTATAATACACATAATTTCTCTGCTAACTTTTCATTTACAATGAGTGAGGTTACGTTTTAGATAATCTTCCGATTATGCAATCTATTGACACACGATAATAAGTAGATTAGCGAAACTTGACGTCACCCAGAGATTAAATAATACAAAGAAAACAAAACAATTAGACTTTTTTTTAAAAAAGACTAGATTGACAAATTATGTGACCAACTTTTGTGCTATATTGAATCTGTTTATTTTGGTCCTATGAATTATGTTTCATTCAAAAATATTCACTGGACATCATCTTACAACGGTGAAATGAAGTTTTCATCCATAATTACGACTGACATCCTTCTTTCACCATCATCGTTTTCTGGAAGAATAATTGCAGACAGATCAACTCGTCCTCATCTAGCCACTCAACAGCCTCTGTATGAGCATTTTCTCTTCTGGCAATAACTGCCATAGGTTCTCTTTGCCTTTTAGAAGCTATTCTCAAAGGACGGATGCTTTTTATCTGAGTTGATTCTGGAACAGTTTGGGTGGGAACATTCTCCTGAGCCCGAGCTCTGTGTTGTCCTGTATGTTTCTTCAAAATTGTTTGTGAGGCTAAATATAAGTGAACTACTTTGCAAAGTAGATCAAGTAAGCTGGTAATCATATGGTTGTACCTTGAAAACTTCTGTTTATCTTGGCATAATGTCATCAAATTTGAGAGTTTGTGCTACAATCAAGGAAGGACATTTATGAGAATCTGCATCTTTCTGAAGCTTTGAGTCCATCAACTGTTTGGTTGATTGGGATTGGAGGAGGGGAAGAATTTTGAAGGTAAAACGTTGAAATATGAGCTTCGTGCTTTGTCGCAACATTTCATGTCCTGATATTTAACAATTTGAGTGAAGTATTGGCTGGTGCGAACATGATTGTCAAACCATACCTGATCCTTATATTTGTAATATTAGTGCTGCTGCATCCAATTCAGATTTATGAAGAACACATTCAGGAGATACGCATTTCATGCTATTTTGACATAAAACTAATTCTAAATTTTCAAAAAAAAATTGAAAATTATTTTTAAAGCTATTTACATTTTACTAAAAAATATAAATAAATTAGAAAAAAAATAATTTAAAAAAATAAATGTGTGACATCACACATGGCCTGACCCCCCCCCTCCCCCCTGTCACAAAGTGTCACACTTTCTTAGACCCCCCCCCCTCGGAGCATGACGTACTTTATGGACGGCCCCTAACATTTCTTCACACTATAAATATGCAGATCATTTGATTTTGTTATTTTCTTTCTTATTAATTTCGCATGTTACAATTGAAGGTTTTGTATCTGAAATATCTCTGATATTACTTAACTCAGTGTGTTGGTCTCCTCACTCTATAAAGTTAACATTCAAAATTAATTTGAATTTCAAAGAACTGTTTATTAAGGGTATAAATGAAAAACTTATCATTATTTTTCATTTATTCTTATCTAAATTATCTTGTTAAAAGTCAATATCCAGATTTTGCAGTTATATTGTATCATTCAATAATAATATGGACTCTATTGCCAGCTTGTTTACTACGTAATTTGAGTCAGAAACGGTTGTTGAATATATAAAATATATTTTAATGTTTATCCTATTGCTAGGATCGAATACAGTGGATGCCACATGACTAATATGGATGACTTGTGCCATTACCATTACAACATCACAAGGTTGATTCATTCGACAATTCAAAACTTTTAAATATTGAAAATAAGTAGGTTACATATATACATATATTTAAATGCAAATAATTAAAATTCAGACATGATTTTAAATCATTTGTTTGTTTGATAATAAATTTATATTAACTAAAAATAATGTGCAATAATAATCCAAATGAAAAAAAAAGTTAATCAAATTAACGATATAAAAAGAAAGACATAAAAAAAGAAAGAATAATATCACTTGATACAATTAATCTAACTCATATTTTTTTTATTGTATTGGCTTCACGATAAATACTATCTAGGGAACTGAAACTAAATTTTCAAAAACATTATTTACAAGGTATCTTTTGGATAACATAAATAATATTTAACTATGTAATTATTTGGTGTGAACATTTAGTCAAATCTATTTAATTAAATACAAAATGGCGATATTGGTTTATGGAATGGTATCGCATGATTTTAAATATGTTAATGACGTCATTATTTCTGCTCTACTCCATCGGTTTATAGAGTATTGATGTATTTAATGTGACGCTGTACTTTCTAACTTAGTATTCTTCTGTCTATTCACTCTCTCGTCAGTTATGATCTTCTTTACTTTCTTTCTTGTTCTATTATAAAAACTAAAACAATTGGTTTACTGTACTTCTCGTTTTGTTCCATGAAGCCATGTAATTCTCATTTATTACACACAGAAAACATTCATAGTTTCCAGGTTTTTAAAACTAAAGACAGATAACGACTTTTCCAAATATACTTTTCTCAATGACTTGCTGACACGTTACAGACAAATTAAACTTAGGTTACACATGCCATTCTTATACTTATTTGTTTTGTTTAATTATCATTTATTTGATATATACATATCAATATACATAATTCCCGTTGTCTGTATGTATGGATATAATTATAATGCTGTTAGGTGGCGCTGCGAAATTTGTAATGCTGTTAGGTGGCGCTGCGATCGATTTTTTTAGTGCTGCACCACTTTTCGTACGTTCCGCATAAAATTGTTCAATATAATAATAAATGAAACAAATAAAAAGAAATTAAATAAATGAAAGTTCTGTATTACGTTATTTTTTAATCTGATGTGTATTTATTTTGAAAACTTCCGTCATTTTTCCGGGTGATAAACTAGTACATAATATATTTAACATTTGAAGCTCGATGAGCCCAAGCCAAGTTTAATGTACACAATTTAGATAACAGAATATACATCGACACTTTCAAATTGTTATATCGACAAAATGAAAAAAATAGATTAAATGATTTAAAGTTTTTATTTACTGTAAACGTCTAAGCTAAATTCCATTTGTTATTATAATATAAAATGAATAATTATCGCAATAACCCATTTATGTAAGACTTAAATTATAATTTAACATTAACAGAGTTCTTGTATCTAAATCGTAGTCTTATCTATACAGATGCTCCATCTATACAGAAGATTGTGTCCACAGACCATGCCGGTCTGAGGGCAAGTGACGCAGCGTTCCCAGGCAAACGGCTTTGATGGTTATACGCTAATCTAAGCTGCCTTTGTTTTCCTAAATAGATTCAGTGCAACCTTTCACTGTGAGCTCAGGGACACACATTGCCACTAGAACAGAGCCCTGCCTTCATTGAGATAACGGCAGCCCTAACTAGTGTCGTATCTGGGTTGACTCAGGGACCACCTTGGCCCCTAGAACAAAACCCTGTCTTCATGGAGATAACGGCAGCCCTAACTAGTGTCGTATCTGGGTTGACTCAGGGACCACCATGGCCCCTAGAACAAAACCCTGCCTTCATGGAGATAACGGCAGCCCTAACTAGTGTCGTATCTGGGTTGACTCAGGGACCACCTTGGCCCCTAGAACAAAACCCTGTCTTCATGGAGATAACGGCAGCCCTAACTAGTGTCGTAGCTGGGTTGACTCTGGGACACACATTTGCCCTAGAACAAAACCCTTCCTTCACGGAGATAACGACAGCCCTAACTAGTGTCGTAGCTGGGTTGACTCAGGGACAACCTTGGCCCCTAGAACAAAGCCCTGCCTTCGTGGAGATAACGGCAGCCCTAACTAGTGTCGTAGCTGGGTTGATTCAGGGACAACCTTGGCCCCTAGAACAAAACCCTGCCTTCATGGAGATAACGGCAGCCCTAACTAGTGTCGTAGCTGGGTTGACTCTGGGACACACTTTGCCCCTAGAACAAAACCCTGCCTTCATGGAGATAACAGCAGCCCTAACTAGTGTCGTATCTGGGTTGACTCTGGGACACACTTTGCCCCTAGAACAAAACCCTTCCTTCATGGAGATAACGTCAGCCCTAACTAGTGTCGTATCTGGGTTGACTCAGGGACCACCTTGGCCCCTAGAACAAAACCCTGTCTTCATGGAGATAACGGCAGCCCTAACTAGTGTCGTAGCTGGGTTGACTCAAGGACCACCTTGGCCCCAAGAACAACACCATGTCTTCATGGAGATAACGGCAGCCCTAACTAGTGTCGTAGCTGGGTTGACTCAATGACCACCTTGGCCCCTAGAAAAAAACCCTGTCTTCATGGAGATAACGTAGGCCGAGAACACATGCCTCTCGACCGCCGTTCTCCAATGATGGTTCACTTGAGGGTATAATAGCAGTTAAATAGTGTTGTTTTGTTATGTCTTCATGAGGAACCAGTGCATAAACAGTACATGGGTTATAATCCATGACGTCATCTGTATTGACACGGTGGAACTACGGCACCCCAAAGACATTATCAACTAAAACATTTAGATTCGTGCTCGCCAGTAAACACAAAGAAGCGCTTTCCTTCCTTAGATCAAATCAAATAAGTGTTGGCTGAAGAGAGTTGTCTCTTCTTCTACACGCGTTGTTCTTAGAAAATAAAAGTGTAAGGTATTCCTAAATTAAGAAATACAGGATATAGATGAAAATTAAAAATTAGAATTAAGTTAATAAAGTTAAGAAGATTATGTACAGACGAATCTTACTTTTAGGTACAAAGTAATTTTGGGGTAGATTTCACTAGAATATACTTGACTCAAGCAAATATTGCAGTGTAATAATTATTTAATTCATAAACTAGAAAAAACAAGTCTTTTAAATGCATGTCTATGACAATTTAAAAACACAAAAAGAGTGTGCATCTGACTAAAGCTAGTCCATCTTTATTTTCTTCTTTAATTCTCGTTCACACACCTTGATAAAACTCAAAAGTCTATGGCTGTTCCAGACTCACCACATATAACAAAATGTGTCACTTATACAGAAGATGATTTGCCTTTGATAAATTGTTTAGCTGGGACTTTGCTTGTGTATGGAATCCTCTGCTCATACAACTGAATTAAATTCCTCTCTATGAATCTGTAAGCAACGTGTCCTTATTGCCTTGATGATGGGTACAATTTTCAGGAACTCATGTATCCGCTAGTTTAGCCGAGTTCTTTCTGTAGCAAAAATGTGTAAGATGTGGATGCTGTGTAACTTCACACAGTAGTTTGTTAGTTTTTACAAGCGCCGGAAAATCTTAGTCGGATCATTGTTAATGGATAATGCTTAAAAGCTAAGTCTAACCATTTAGTGTCAGGATTTATGATAAAAATTGACCACTTTTTGGTCCAGAAGACGAGTAGTGTTCAGTAGTGTTGAGTGCTACAGCACCCAACAGGGCACGGCTAGCAACGCTAAAGACCGACAGACGCACTGGGCAAGGGGCGAAAAACACACGGATTGAGACCTACGGAAATATCGACAATATTAACCATGAGACAGAGAGAGTAGGAACAAATTCTCCAACCAATTGTTTGCGATCCAAGTGCAATTCACTCTATCTGAGAAAACATCCCGTAGCGAAATATAATAAGGATGGCTATTATATAAACTTCAGCAGTTAAGTGTCGCTAGATTCAATCGTTCCTATCGGACATGATGATCAAAACTCGCTTGAGAGACTCATTATCCAGCGAAGCGCGCCTCGAGGACGGACTGCCCCAGGGGTCTGCCCTAAAATAAACATTGTTCTTAACTTCTTAAGGATGGACTGCCCCAGGGGTCTGCCCTAAAATGTACATTGTTCTTAACTTCCTCAAAGACGGACTGCCCCAGGGGTCTGTCCTAAAATGAAAATTGTTCTTAACTTCCTCAAGGACGGACTGTACAGGGGTCTGCCCTAAAATGTACATTGTTCTTAACTTCCTCAAGGACGGACTGCCCCAGGGGTCTGCCCTAAAATGAACATTGTTTTTAACTTCCTCAAGGATGGACTGTACAGGGGTCTGCCCTAAAATGTACATTGTTCTTAACTTCCTCAAGTATGGACAGCCCCAGGGGTCTGCCCTAAAATGAACATTGTTTTTAACTTCCTCAAAGACGGACTGTACAGGGGTCTGCCTTAATTTGTACAGTGTTCTTAGTTTGCTCAGAGACGGACCCCCCACCCCCCAGGGTCTGCCCTAAAATGTACAATGTTCTTAGCTGGCTCAAGGAATACACGAGCAGAAAGGTTTACCAGTTTATGCAGCAACCAAGCAAGAGCGATCCCTGGTGGCAACTTAAGCGTGGCGATTAGACACAATCACCCAGATGAGGACTGAACACTGTCTCACACAGAACTACCTGCATAGGTTTGACACAGAAGGGATAATGGCTGTCGATCATGTGGCAGCTCAGAGATGACGGTCTGATAGAAAGCCCTGCGCTTGGCGGGGATATGAATAGAGAATCTCCAATTCCTGTGGAAAAGTTTCTTTATACCGATGTCTGCTTGATGAGGCTTGTCTGTGATAAATTGAGCTTATCTTTATACCGATGTCTGCTTGATGAGGCTTGTCTTTGATAAATTGAGCTTATCTTTATACCAATGTCTGCTTGATCAGGCTTGTCTGTGATAAATTGAGCTTATCTTTATATCGATGTCTGCTTGATGAGGCTTGTCTGTGATAAATTGAGCTTATCTTTATACCGATGTCTGCTTGATGAGGCTTGTCTGTGATAAATTGAGCTTATCTTTATATCGATTTCTGCTTGATGAGGCTTTTCTGTGATAAAATGAGCTTATCTTTATACCGATGTCTGCTTGATGAGGCTTGTCTGTGATAAATTGAGCTTATCTTTATACCGATGTCTGCTTGATGAGGCTTGTCTGTTATAAATTCAGCTTATCTTTATACCGATGTCTGCTTGATGAGGCTTGTCTGTGATAAATTGAGCCGGGTCCTAAGAGCGTAGAGCTCGACCCTAAAGGAGAATGTCATGTATTTATTTAATTACAACGATATTTGATGAAATTGCTTTAAATGGCGTTTTTGGGGTTTCAGAGTTTTGATTAATAATTATAATATATATTTAAGAGAATTTTATAATTCTAAAACAAAAAATGAGAGGGACACATCACCCAAATAGTTAGTGTCTAATTTATAGAAAGAAAAAATAAGTGTCAGTTTTAATGAGTAGCTGGAAGGAATTTGAATTGGCAAAGGTAAGTAAGATATATATACAGCGTAATATTACATGCAACAATAAACAAAACAATAGCTTTGGACAGAGTTAATGACGTCATTTAATATTATTTGAATTAGCAATAACAACACACGATAAATAGAAGTAAAAAAAATATTTTAAAAACCACGTTTTTATAAGAGGACTAAAAAGAAGAAAATAAGTTAAAACTTATTAGTTCCAGTACTTCGATTTAATATGACTAAAAAGGTGGGGCGGGCGCTTATGAGGTTTAACATATGCTGTTCACTCATTCTCTCACTTATAGATCTCTCTTTTGCCTTCTAAATTAGAAATCTTTAATTTTTATACCCAACACCCGCCCCACGTTTTTAGTCATATGAAATCGAAGTACTTGAACTAATAAGTTTTAACGTATTTTCTTCTTCTTAGTCCGCTTATAAAAACGTGGCTTTTAAAAATCTTTTTTTTACTTCTATTTATTTTATTCTTTTTAGTCCACTTACAACAACCTGGTTTTTAAAAATATTTTTTAACTCTATTTATTTTACCAAACACCTCACAAGCGCCCGCCCAATGTTTTAAAAAGATTGTGATGTGGTCAAGGGGTGAACTCACAGATGTCAACAAAAGAAGACGGTATACAGATGCTTATATATAGTCTATAGATAAACTAAAAAGTTCAATAATTTAATAACGGTACTTTCGATCGATCTGAAATTTTGAAACAATGCATTGTCATCCAAGATCTATCTGTGGTAAACTTTTCAGATCTGTAGGACCATCAGAAGTGGTTCAATTTTACGTCTGCAGATTTTAACAAGTTTTGGAGAAACAAACAAGCAAACAGGAACGAAAGCGAGTTAATAAAACGTGGTTAAATAAAAAAAATGGCTGCCATTATAAAAAAAATAATTTTATTATTTTTTTTACATGAGTTCATTTAAACGATAAATATCAAGTAAAGTATATTTAAACTTGTTGTATGTGATATAAATGATAACGTATGCATACGTATTATTTTAAGTATTGGCGCATTACTTCTCTAGTTAGGAGAATTATGACATCAAATGACAAAGATAACCCATTGAATGTGATGCTTCCTATCAAGAGAATTAATGTAGTGTTTTATTATACATAATATTTTTAAAAAATATTCAGTAAATAATACTTTTTTTTAATTAAACATTTTTATATATTTAACTTTACACTAAAAATGTGCAACATAACTTTAGTTATTACTCTGTATTATCGGTATAATTTATATTGAATTATTATTGTTAATGAGAAAATTGAGAACTATCATGTAAATACAATCATAAATATTTAAGACATAAGTAAAACTAATCCTGCACCTAAAACCTTCCCCGCGTTCTTTTAAAGTGGTATCCACTTTCATTCGTTCCTTTAATTAGGAATTCGTTCAAGAATAGAATCTTAATATCAGAATTAAACATTACGAATAATTAAAATAAATATCCCATGGGAATAAGAAATTCACAAATAATAAATTAAATTAATTTAATTATGATGACATGGAGAAGTGCTTTCAGGTCTATAATGACCTTATGTGTTAAGTCGTAAAAATGTATTTCTAATTACAGGATTCACGCTTAAACTATAACAAGAATAAGGCCAGTTTGTATATTCCATTTTGTAGAATTTGTTCTTTCAAATTCATCTTTAGAGACTCGTTACGTAGAAATTCAAGGAGGTACTTTGCTATAAATAAGTTGGATTTTGGTTTATCAACAATGCAGCATTATAGGCAGGGACATCAACAACCACAATCATTTAATCAGAGACATTATTCAATATACAAGTGAAAAAAAAATCAAACATGCATATTATCACTAGACCAGGAAAAAGCCTTTGACAGGGTAGACGATGCATACCTTCACAAGATATTACAACACAATAAATTAGGGGAGTATTTTTGTAATTGGGTTAAAATTCTATACAGAACGCCTATCAGCAATCTGATAATAAATAATATAATTTCAAAAAACATTGCAATTAAAAGATCAGTTAGACAAGGGTGTCCTTTATCCCCTTATCTATATATTCTATCCTTTGAACCACTTCTAGAGAAAATCAGAATGGAGAAAAACATTACAGGAATAGGGATCCCTGGAGCCAGAGATATTAAAGTGATTGCTTATGCAGATGACACGGTATTTTTACCCACAAATGATAGGTCAATTCACAAAATAATTTCAATTTTTCAAGATTTTGGAAAAGGTAGTGGGTCCAAAGTTAATGTAAACAAATCTGAAATTATGGGGATAGGTAGGTGGCAAGATAGACTAGATTTCCCTTTAGGCATAATTAGGAAGGAGAGTCTTAGAATTTATGGGATATTTTATTCCAATAATCAGACACAGACAAACACTGAAATATGGAGGAATATTGAACAATCAATTAAACAAATTATTGACAGAAACAAATACACAGCACAAACAATTTTTGGAAGGAGCACAATAATAAACACTTTTGTCATCCCCAAAACAATATATACAGGAACAATATGGGAACCCCAACCAATAATTTTAAAAGAAATTAACTCACACATATCAAATACATATTCCAAGGAACAACAAACACAATATCAAACATACAACACTAATACAATCTAAGCTAAATGGAGGAATAAACTTGCAAGACATACAAACAAAAATACAAGCACTCAGAATAAAATTTATAGGACAAGCCATTCAAAAAAGATCAGAAAATACATTCACACATTATTACTTAGGAATCAGAATAGGAAATTTAATAGCAATTGATAACAGCACTGCTCATTACATGGGTAGAAATCAATCACAATTTCATACAGCATGCATCAAAGCAATAAAGGGTAATGAAGAAGTATTACACAAAACAACCAAAGAAATATATACACATTTAATAAAAAGACAAGCAACACCTCTGAACAATATAATTAAATGGACACAAGTTTATGGAATTACAAACACTGAGGAAACTTTTAAAAATACATATATCAAAGAAATACCAAATAAAGAAGAAAAAATAACATACAGACTGATTTACAATACAACACCAGTCTCATCAACACAATATAAGGACAGAGGGGCAAGAATAGGCTGTCCACTCTGCAGGTCAGGGGCTGATGAGACTGAACAACATTTGTATCTCACATGCAATACAATTTTACAAACTAAATCCACACTTCAACAATTCATACAAGCAGGCACATTACACAATGTAGATATAGACAAAGCAATAACACTAAACATAATACCAGACTCTATAAACAAGAAACAACAAACAATAAGCTTAAAGATACTTTCACAGTACAGAAAACACATATGGCATCACAGACTGAAGGCATTTTTCAACAATCAGAACTACACCAACGTAACATTAGAACACATTTTTAGACAAACAATACAGAAAATGATTGAAAATTTACAAGATAATAATTGAATTTTAATAAAAAGGTATGATGTTCATGATATTTGTTTCTATCAGAAGTGCTTCAAATATAGAAACATGCTTTGTCATTTAAATTCATGTTACTTTTTGTATAGTTTTGATTCTAGAAACTTCTGTATAATTTTGAATAAGTTATGTTGTATCATGATGTACATTATTTATTGATATACATTGATACTGTTTCACCTTGATGTAACATGAATCTCTGAGGGCAAACACCAACATAACATTAGAACAGATTTTTAGACAACAAATTAAAAGAGAATAATAGAAATGTTAAGAATAATGTATGATGTTCAAGTTAGTTGTTTCTATGAAAAATGTTTGGAAATTTAAATTCATATTACTATTTGCATAATTTTGATTCTGTGTAAATGATTACATTATGAGATTTAGGAAAAATTATGTTGTATCATAATGTACATTATTTTATTAATATACATGGATACTGTGTATCTTTAATGTAAAATGAGTTTCTGTGAGAAATATAAAATAAAAAAAAATAAAAAAAAGTAGAATTGACTGAGCCAGCAATGATGTTTATCTATCTACTAGAGCAGTGGTTCCCAATGTGCTCCGTACGGACCCCCAGGGGTCCATGGAAAATTAAAATTAATTTGGGGGTCCCTGAACAACGTCAGGGGGTCCGTGCAAGGTTTAATATAAAACTGTGAATAATTTTTATTTTTATGGAAATTAAAATAAATAACAATAAATAAAATAGTATTTTTTCATATAATTAAATACGATCTTAGGTGCTATCAGTCATGGAGTGCAATGTTGTTTTTACCTAGAAAATGTAGTAGAACTAAGTTAATTTCCACAGCTATAACCAATCAAAATACTTGGTTTATTGAAAGGTCTACCTTGATGCGTAAGAAATGCGGAATTCCAATAATTAAGTCAGAGAAATACACGTTTTTTATTTGAATCTGCGAGGGTTGCAAGGTTGGGTATTTTTCGATGTTTCTGGAAGTTATATTTATCTAAATTTTGTCTTATCATCAAAAATTATTTTCAATAGTGCTTTACTGTAGCACGCCATTGAAAACGTTAATAATTATTAACACTGGTTTGTTAAAGCACATAAGAGAATGAGTGAGCTCTGGGCCGGTTTTAGACTTGATGGGGACCTGTGCTATTTGAAATATTGGGGCCTTAGGCTATTTGAGATATGGGTGCCCTTTTGAAGTCCAGATATTATATGTCAGTGATATGAAAAAAAATTCTGGGGGCCCCTAGAAAGGCGGTGGCCCTAAGCTATAGCTTGATTAGCAAATAGGTATATCCAGCACTGAGTGAGCCTACAAAACATGTTTGTTATATATTTGAAGCATGGCTAAATGTTTGGAAACAGATTCGAAATGTGAAACCTTACTTTCTGAATTAAAAAGATGTTTTAAAATTAAAGCAATACCCTTGAATTTCTGGCATACTTAAAGAAAACTGTAGCAAATGAATTTTCAGTACAGTGTGTCATTCATCGACATCATTTATTCGCAAACAATCTTAGTGAATGTTTGCATGGATCACTAGATTATGTCATTAGTGCGTTAATAAAATTAAAAGGAATGCCTTGAATGAGAGATTATTTACTCAACATTCTTTGGACAATGAAGAAGACTAAAATCGTTAACTTATTAACATAGAGGTACGATGGTTATCAAGTACGTTTTTAAATCGAGTTTATGCTCTCTTTGATTCAGTGTAGGAATTCCTGGAAAACAAAGACAATGATTTGTGGTACAATTAACTCAAAAAAATGACATGTCCTTATGAATGATTTATTTAACAACTTTAATGAGACTAATTTGAATCTACAAGGTAACCAATTAAATTTAATCAAAACTGAAAGCGTAGTATCTGCGTTTGTTGCAAACCTTTTTCTGTACAAACAAAACTTAGAAACAGGAGAATGTTCTCTGTTTCCAAATCTTTCAAAATTGCAAAGTAGAGATAAAGATTTCCTGGCTTACTGTTAAAACTTTACAGCTCTTCATTCTGACCTCAACCAAAGATTTGAAGGTATTTCTCACTTGGATATTCCCGACTGGCAGTTGAACGCTTTTGCGCGTGGACCAGTTTGCATTCTCATGACGTGTCTAATACTGCTGCAATGCTACTCATGCTTGCTTGAGACAGGACCTCTGTGTTGGGGACTTTCTCTTGCCATTTGATGTCTAGGATGCGGCGCAGGCATCTGAGGTGGAAGCTATTGAGCCTTCTTTCATGCCTGGTATAAATGGAACCTTGTATCCAGCTTCTCCGCTGCCTGCAAAGAGTTTGGCCTGACCATAAGTATAAAGAAAACCAACATTATGGCACAGGGTGCTGCCTCTCTCACGACTATCACCATTGACGACTGCAACCTGGATGTTGTTGATACTAATACAGGAGCAGCTTATTGAAATGAAGAACTTGAACCAATGTTTGAACTAGGATACCACAAATTCTGGTTACAAAATCAGATGACAATTTTATATCTTGCATTATGGTTTATTGTACAGAAGTTGTTAAGTGCTTTCCCGTCTTCCTATTTGGTAGAACAAAGATTCAGTGCCGTTATGAACCTCATCATAAAAAACAGAAACCGAATATAGAAATATTTGCTCGTGGGGATTTGCGGATGCTACACAAAAACATTGAGTCGTACATAAATACACTGATAAAATCACATCATGTTCATCAAAGTTATAATTTGTTTTCAATTTTATTTTAAACAAAAGTTATACAATTTAATAAATACTTCTTCAACCATATGTTGCTTTTTTGGGTTTATAATTTTTGTACTATGCATTTATGTAGTTTTTTCACATGGGGGTCCGTGGGGGAAAATTTTGACTATAAAAGGGGTCCGTGGGTCAAAAAAGTTTGGGAACCACTGTACTAGAGTCTTAAAATGTAAAGCTACGTCTAGGCAAGAGAAAAGCCTTCCTTGCAGATATATATATATCATTTTCTTCATGGGACCATGCGAGACACCACGCAAGTATGTGCAACCGAGCATGACGAATGACCCTCGCTGGGGTCGACCGATGTAACGAGACCAAGAATGGTCCTTGAGTTTCACTTGCATTGTTCCTTCACAGAACTACGTGAATTCGTGCTGTACTGGTTATCACGTCCGCCTTATATGGGGAAGGTCCTGGGTTCAAGTCTCAGCGAAAAAAAAAGTTTTTAAATTTTTTTAAAAAATGTTTGTGTCCGTTCTTTTACCCCTTTATTGCCATTACTAGCTGACCCGCGGCGTAGCATACGCCGCGAATGATTTAGTGACGGGTGAAGACTTCCTGATAGACACAGTTGTCAAAAAACGGGAAGGTTTGGGCTAATGAATGTGAGTTAATGAAAAGAAGGAACTCTGGAGAGACTAGCGGCGTAATATACGCCGCAGACTTGTTCATCATAAACAGTCCAAACGGTTTTGGGGGGGGGGTGAGAGTACAGACACAAAGACCAGCACTAAATAAATAAAATATAATGAGTAAACGTGTAGACATGCACACTGAGGTTGTTGTTACCCGCCTCCCATTTATTACTACCGTCCCTTAAACATAAACTGTGATTGGCCGATCCAAGCGAGGGCTAGTCATATTTAAGGTTGTTAATTGCGATTTGTTGTGTTTTTTGTTTTGTTTTGAAAACCGATTATGTAACTATGATTTTAAACCGATTATCGTTTTATAGCTGACTTCATAGAAGTTAGAAGTGTACCGAACAATAAAGTAAGAGTGTTGTAGAGGATTTTAGAACAATAAAGTAAGAGTGGTGTAAAGGATCTTAGAACAATAAAGTAAGAGTGCTGTAGAGGATCTTAGAACAATAAAGTAAGAGTGCTGTAGAGGATCTTAGAACAATTAAGTAAGAGTGTTGTAGAGGATCTTAGAACAATTGAGTAAGCGTGCTGTAGAGGATCTTGGAACAATAAAGAAAGAGTGTTGTAGAGGATATTAGAACAAATAAGTAAGAGTGCTGTAGAGCAGTGCTTTTCGGTTTTTTTAGTATGGCGGACCGGCAGGAATTTTTTCCATTGCACCAGGGACCGGTGCATTATTTTCCCTGCACTGACATTTTTTTCTGTCCTTTTTTTTGAGAACATATGCGGACCGGCAGCGGATGGCCCACGGACCGGCAGCGGTCCACGGACCACCACTTTGAGAAGCACTGCTGTAGAGGATCTTAGAACAATAAAGTAACAGTGCTGTAGATATGCGCAACCCAGAGTGGTGGATATGTTTAAAAATAGAATAAAAATGAATGCTGAGCATTAAACACAGTCTCACTCTTCTTCACAATTAGATGATGGGAACATAAATGAAACCGAAGCTTGATTAGCGAAACGAATTCGTTCTAGCATCACTTGAAAAGCGTGGTGGGCGCGGTGGGCGAATGGCAGTGCGCTCGACTGGCGTACCGATGGTCACGGGTTCGAATTTATGTGAAGGCAAGGATTTATTCCCGTGGCCTAGGGCGTCCCTGATTCACCCAGCTCCGAATGGGTACCTAACACTAGTTAGGCGGCTGGGTAATGCGTGGAACCCTCATTACCAAGTCCTGTGAACGCTGTATCACTTGCCAACATATCATCCGTCATGGTCTGTGGACGCAATTATCTTCTGCATAGAAGGAGAGTCTTTATAGAAAATATAAGATAAATGTCATTCTTCGTATATTCAATTTGGTTTTGTAAGTGTGGATGATGCTGGTATCCGAACACATCACGGTGTTAAATTCAGCGATGTTCTATCGAATGGTCTCAACACTCACTTCACTTTATGGGTATACAAATAGGCACTAGATTTTGTCTGTGAGAAAGAAAACTCAATCCTAAAATAAATTTTTATTGTCAAACTCTCTTTGTGCATTATAAAGTATTTGCGCGTATTCGCTGCACCATAAAACACCGGAATTAATATATTTTATCAATAGCGTTCTTCTTGATAAAATGTAGGTGACAAGATAGGAATTGTGAATTTCTTGTCAACTCTTTTGAAACATAATTAACAATTCCCCGAAGATTATTATTAGTAGCTTGTGTTACCAACCAAAAATATTTTTAGTATCTTAAACTTTCGTTTGCAAACAAATAATTGAAATTAAAAAATTCATTTTAAATATTGCATATTTGCAATAGTTACAGAAAATATGAAATATTTATAATTAAGTTTAATCTATATGTATCTTTATTAAATTTCAATAGCGTTACGCTCCTAATTAAAACCTATTTCTATATTAAAGTGGGCAGCCACTTGACTTCGGTCCCTATATTTAGGGATATAATGAAAGTAAAATTCATGATTTTCGTATCTATCGGTTAACAATTAATTCCCACATCCCCCGAAAAATGTATTTTATGCTATTTTTCTATTTCTAATGTTTTATTAAATTGAACGTAGAAACTAAATCCAATATAATTAAAATTGACTTTGTTGCTCTTGTTAGGGGACAATTATATACTATTAATATTTTTTTTTATCATTGATAAAAATTAGGTCCACATTTTGAAAAATTCCGTAGTTTATAAGTATTTTTAGAGAACAATTTATAGTTCCAGTCCTTGAAATAAAAAGTTTATATAAAGTAGTTACCGCCCACGACCATCATAAACAGTGAAGAAAATTGTTTATTCTTTTCAAAATTGTTGGATGACATGTATCATATTTATGCCAAATGTTTTAGGGCTGTACGCCATGTGGGGGCTCATGTCGCTACCACGTCTGTACAGGGAAAATAGTGCACCGGCCCTGGTGCGATGGAAAAACCCATGCCGGTCCCCCATGCTAAAAATTTTGAGAAGCACTGCTGTATAAGATATTTTTATTGTTGAGACCTCTCGTCCATGAGTGGCATACACCGATCATCTCGTCCATGAGGGGCATACACCGATCATCTCATCCATGAGGGACATACACCGATCATCTCGTCCATGAGGGGCATACACCGATCATCTCGTCCATGAGGGGCATACACCGATCATCTCGTCCATGAGGGGCATACACCGATCATCTCGTCCATGAGGGGCATACACCGATCATCTCGTCCATGAGGGGCATACACCGATCATCTCGTTGATGAGGGGCATACACCGATCATCTCGTCCATGAGGGGCATACACCGATCATCTCATCAATGAGGGGCATACACCGATCATCTCGTCCATGAGGGTCATACACCGATCATCTCGTTGATGAGGGGCATACACCGATCATTTCGTCCATCAGGGGCATATACCGATTATCGTCGGCGTTTGCGATTCATCCAAGGGCATAGGCCACCTACGAGAGATCTCCTGGCATCTCTATCCTGGGCCAGCTTCTCCAGGCTCTTCCAGTCATTGCCAAATCTCTTTTTGTCTGCCTCCAATTCTCAGGGCCAAGTGTCTCTTGGGCGGCCTCTTTTCCTCTTACCCTGGGGTTTTCCATTTCAGGGCTTGCCTTGTTGTACTTGAAGCAGGTTTTCTAAGTGTATGACCAGTATGAACATCTGAAAAACCTCATTATCCCCTTACTCCCCTTACTTTGACAACAATCAGACGATTCTTACTCCACTTACTTAGACAACAATCAGACGATTCTTACTCCACTTACTTAGACAACAATCAGACGATTCTTACTCCACTTACTTAGACAACAATCAGGCGATTCTTACTCCACTTACTTAGACAACAATCAGGTGATTCTTAATCCACTTTTTCAACCTAGATCTAGATTTTTTCGACCTTAGCGAGGTTTCTAGGGGTTTTTTTTATTCCAAAAATAGCCATAATCTATTTTTTTTTAAAAAGTAAATAAATGATATTAAAGTACAAAAATTAATTAATATGTGCAATTAATATCCTAAATAAATTTGATTTTTCAAAAATAAAATTAAGCATTAGGGGACAACAGTTTTTTCAGCCGCTTCATCTTGTTACGTAATGATATCTATACCTCTATCTTGCTATCCCACTGAATTGGAAAGATGGCGATGCTGCGGTGCCATCTGTCTAAAGAAATCTGGTAGAAGTTAAAACAGTTTAAATGAACCAAAATATTTAATTTTATTAGACCTCATGACAAACTTCACAGCTCTACCATTTTCTTGTGCCTGCGTTGAGAGAATATTTTTTCAAGTATTCATGGTATCAATCAAAGATAATCTAATACAACCCTCAGATAGACATAGTTATAAAAACACTTTTCCAATTGCGTATGCAACAAACAAACACATACAAATTCTCGTTCTTTCAGTCCGGGATTCAGATGTGGAATGGATTACCTGATCAAACGAGGAAACTCTATAAACATTAGAAAATCTATCAACATTTAAAACTCAAATAAACATGCAAGACTAGACAAAAACAAGGATGAAATTAGGACTAAATAATATTCTGTAAAAGAGAAGCGTCTGTAATAGATAAAATAAGAATAATGCCAAGGATGCTGATAAGATTGCCCATAATATTTATAAGGAAGACGACATAAGTGATGAATAAATGGAGATGTAAGTATATTTTACAAATAGTTACGTACAACCTACATATTAATACAGTATCGGCCGTCCATAAATGACGACACGCATTTTAAAAGGTGGGGGCGATGGGGTCACACTTTAGTGAGATGTATGACAAGAGGGAGGGAGGTGGTTAAGAACTGTGACGTCACATAAAAATGCACAACTTTAAACAAAGTTGTTTTGAATCATGCCAATTTTTAAGTAGTAAAGACGGCTTTTTTATGGGGGTGGGGAGAAGCTTTGTGACGTCATATTTTAGCGTGTCTAGGTTTTTTTCTTTCGGATCTAGTTGTTTTTTTTTGACATGTTGGCTAGGGTTTTCCCAAATTTGTCACTGGCAGCACTGCATGCATTACGTTAATATCTCCTCTAGATATAGAGTGGCATTCTCGTGGTGTCTGCTTGAGACTGGCAGCACTGCATGCATTACGTTAATATCTCCTCTAGATATAGAGTGGCATTCTCGTGGTGTCTGCTTGAGACTGGCAGCACTGCATGCATTACGTTAATATCTCCTCTAGATATAGAGTGGCATTCTCGTGGTGTCTGCTTGAGACTGGCAACACTGCATGCATTACGTTAATATCTCCTCTAGATATAGAGTGGCACCCATCGTGGTGTCTGCTTGAGACTGGCAGCACTGCATGCATTACGTTAATATCTCCTCTAGATATAGAGTGGCACCCATCGTGGTGTCTTCTTGAGACTGGCAACATTGCATGCATTACGTTAATATCTCCTCTAGATATAGAGTGGCATTCTCGTGGTGTCTGCTTGAGACTGGCTACACTGCATGCATTACGTTAATATCTCCTCTAGATATAGAGTGGCACCCATCGTGGTGTCTGCTTGAGACTGGCAGCACTGCATGCATTACGTTAATAGCTCCTCTAGATATAGAGTGGCACCCATCATGATGTCTGCTTGAGACTGGCAGCACTGCATGCATTACGTTAATAGCTCCTCTAGATATAGAGTGGCATCCATCGTGGTGTCTGCTTGAGACTGGCAGCACTGCATGCATTACGTTAATAGCTCCTCTAGATATAGAGTGGCACTCTCGTGGTGTCTGTTTGAGACTGGCAACACTGCATGCATTACGTTAATAGCTCCTCTAGATATAGAGTGGCACCCATCGTGGTGTCTGCTTGAGACTGGCAACACTGCATGCATTACGTTAATAGCTCCTCTAGATATAGAGTGGCACTCTCGTGGTGTCTGCTTGAGACTGGCAACATTGCATGCATTACGTTAATATCTCCTCTAGATATAGAGTGACACTCTCGTGGTGTCTGCTTGAGGCCTTGCTTGTCAAAAAAAAACTATATATCGATTTTTAACTCACTTCCTCGTTAGCTAGCGAGCTGCATTTTTGCTGGCAGACTCGTGCTGTTGATAAAAATGATGTATCAAATTTTTTCAGATCGATCGAATTTACTGTAAATAAATTAATGAATATTTAAGTTATATCTATGTATCTGTATGTAGAATGCTAATTTTTGTGCTCCAGAGTCGCGGTGCATATTATATGAAACAATCTTTCCTGTCGCGATGTGCTGTGCTTTTTATATTGAACAATCTTTCGTGTCGCGATGTGCTGTGCTTTTTATATTGAACAATCTTTCGTGTCGCGATGTGCTGTGCGTATTATATTGAAGATACTTATTTAAAAGTATGTTCCTAATCGGTGCGCATTATATTAAAAATGTTTTACGAGACATAACGAAAATTTTGGATTTTTGGATTGTCTTGCGCTGCGAATTATAATGAACATTCTATTAGTTATGTCTCGTATATAAATGATTTTAAAACGTTTTTTTAACGTTTTTTATTTTATTAATTCGTTCCCTTTTCACACATTAATACGCTCTAGTAATGACGTCACGTCAAAATATTTTATGGAGATAAACACGCTCTGTTAATCTCTAAACCAATTTTTCATTTTTTTTAAAATCGGGATTTACTTCGCAAAGCATCACGGACGGGATGGACAGATGGGACAGACATAGCAAATTACGTATATTGACTAGTGTATTACCCGTCAAAAATAACGGAATTTTTCAAAATACATACATTTCAGCTGATATCTATTTATTTTGAAAAAATACACATCCGAATAACAAAAAATGTAATACAGAACTTTCATTTGTTTTATTTACGTTTATTTTATTCATTTATTTTCATATTGTACAATTTTATTTGGAACGTGCGAAATTAGTTATTTTTGGTGCAGTAATTTGGTGCGCTGCTTTCTAAAATTTGTAGCGTCACAGACAGGACAGGACGGACGTGACATACATTGCGAATTATGTATGTTGATGATTGATATTTTGTTATGTTTGAGTTATTTTGTTTTGGTTGAAATTGTCTATTAGTGTCCCTATATTGTTCCTATATATATTGTGTTAAGGGGCCGTACATTAGGTACGTCACGCTCCAGAGGGGGGATGTGTAAGAAAGTGTGACAGTTTGTGACAGAGGGGAGGGGGATCCCGCCATGTGTGACGTCACGGTGATTTATAGTAAATTTTAATTATTTTGTTAATAAAAATAATAATTTTTGTTCGAAAGTGTGACGAACTTTAGGGGGGGGGGTCCAAGATTTGTGTCAGTTTGTAACAGGGGCGAGGGGGGGGGGTGTGCGTAAAATGGTCAAAAATAGCCTGACGTACTTTATGAACGGCGGCTAAGTTGTTATTTTTGTAATTGTCTATAAGTGTCCCCATAATGTTCATATATATATTGTTGTCAGGATGGCCTATGTGTGTATTATTGTGCTCCTACCAAACCTTGTTTGTGTTGTGTATTTGTTTATGTTCATAATTTGTAAATTGATTGTTCAATATTATTCCATATTTCAGTGTTTGTCTTTGTAAGAGTCTTAGAATTTATGTGATGATTTTATTCCAATAATCACCTCCCTAATTTTATCCAAGTTGAAATCTAGTCTATCCTGAAACATACATATCCTCATAGTTTCACATTTGATTACATTAATTTTTCACCCACACATTTTTTCCTAAATTCCTAAAAACTGAAATTATTTTGTTAATTGACCTATCATTTGTGGGGAAAAAACACATGTCGTCTGCATATGCAATCACTTTAATATCTCTGGCTTCAGGGATCCTCATTCAGGTAATGTTTCTCTCTCTCATTTCTACAGAAAGGCTAGAATATACAGAGAACGGGATAAAGGACACAATGTCTAATTGATCTTTTAACAGCAATGTCTTTGGAAAATGTATTATTTATTATCATATTGCTAACAGATGTTCTGAATTTTAACCTAATCACATATATATTCCGTTTTTGTGATGTGTTTTAATATAAGCTTCTTCAAAAATTGGCTTTAATATTTAGCCTTGTGTTGTTAAAAAAACTCTTTTGTTAGTCCTTCTAGTCAAGGTTTTGTTTTTTATCATATTGTGAAGTTTCATTGGAATATCTTTTTTTAAAAAAGAAAATTGCCACTGAAATACTTAATTTGAAAGTCAAGCCCTGGACTTACAACTAACCAGTGACTATTATCGTCTTTTGTTCAGGCCCCCCCCAGGCCTTCAACGTACCAATTGAATTACTAATGAAGGTTCTCAACTCTAACTTTAAATTAAACTGGGAGCACGTGGAGACTCTGTATAATCTTGAAATAACAAACCGACGGTATCTCATCATTAAGGAAGGGGCGAAGGTGGAGCACAACGACCGTCTACTCAACGTCAAAATGATGAACCTAATATAAGACTTGTTAAATAGGTCCACAACTTTATATTATAATATAAGACCTGTTAAATAGATCCACAATTTATATTATAATATAAGACTTGTTAAATAGATCCACAATTTATATTATAATATAAGACTTGTTAAATAGATCCACAATTTATATTATAATATAAGACTTGTTAAATAGATCCACAACTTTATATTATAATATAAGACTTGTTAAATAGATCCACAACTTTATATTATAATATAAGACTTGTTAAATAGATCCACAACTTTATATTATAATATAAGACTTGTTAAATAGATCCACAACTTTATATTATAATATAAGACTTGTTAAATAGATCCACAACTTTATATTATAATATAAGACTTGTTAAATAGATCCACAACTTTATATTATAATATAAGACTTGTTAAATAGATCCACAACTTTATATTATAATATAAGACTTGTTAAATAGATCCACAACTTTATATTATAATATAAGACTTGTTAAATAGATCCACAACTTTATATTATAATATAAGACTTGTTAAATAGATCCACAACTTTATATTATAATATAAGACTTGTTAAATAGATCCACAACTTTATATTATAATATAAGACTTGTTAAATAGATCCACAACTTTATATTATAATATAAGACTTGTTAAATAGATCCACAACTTTATATTATAATATAAGACTTGTTAAATAGATCCACAACTTTATATTATAATATAAGACTTGTTAAATAGATCCACAACTTTATATTATAATATAAGACTTGTTAAATAGATCCACAACTTTATATTATAATATAAGACTTGTTAAATAGATCCACAACTTTATATTATAATATAAGACTTGTTAAATAGATCCACAACTTTATATTATAATATAAGACTTGTTAAATAGATCCACAACTTTATATTATAATATAAGACTTGTTAAATAGATCCACAACTTTATATTATAATATAAGACTTGTTAAATAGATCCACAACTTTATATTATAATATAAGACTTGTTAAATAGATCCACAACTTTATATTATAATATAAGACTTGTTAAATAGATCCACAACTTTATATTATAATATAAGACTTGTTAAATAGATCCACAACTTTATATTATAATATAAGACTTGTTAAATAGATCCACAACTTTATATTATAATATAAGACTTGTTAAATAGATCCACAACTTTATATTATAATATAAGACTTGTTAAATAGATCACAACTTTATATTATAATATAAGACTTGTTAAATAGATCCACAACTTTATATTATAATATAAGACTTGTTAAATAGATCCACAACTTTATATTATAATATAAGACTTGTTAAATAGATCCACAACTTTATATTATAATATAAGACTTGTTAAATAGATCCACAACTTTATATTATAATATAAGACTTGTTAAATAGATCCACAACTTTATATTATAATATAAGACTTGTTAAATAGATCCACAACTTTATATTATAATATAAGACTTGTTAAATAGATCACAACTTTATATTATAATATAAGACTTGTTAAATAGATCCACAACTTTATATTATAATATAAGACTTGTTAAATAGATCCACAACTTTATATTATAATATAAGACTTGTTAAATAGATCCACAACTTTATATTATAATATAAGACTTGTTAAATAGATCCACAACTTTATATTATAATATAAGACTTGTTAAATAGATCCACAACTTTATATTATAATATAAGACTTGTTAAATAGATCCACAACTTTATATTATAATATAAGACTTGTTAAATAGATCCACAACTTTATATTATAATATAAGACTTGTTAAATAGATCCACAACTTTATATTATAATATAAGACTTGTTAAATAGATCCACAACTTTATATTATAATATAAGACTTGTTAAATAGATCCACAACTTTATATTATAATATAAGACTTGTTAAATAGATCCACAACTTTATATTATAATATAAGACTTGTTAAATAGATCCACAACTTTATATTATAATATAAGACTTGTTAAATAGATCCACAACTTTATTTTATAATAATACTCATAGGTATGTTCTTTCTTTCATGTAAAGCGCTGTGAGCCCAGTTCCTTACTGGGATACAGCGCTATATAAATAATCAATTTATTATTATTATTATTATTAAATAGATCCACAACTTTATATTATAATATATGACTTGTTAAATAGATCCACAACTTTATATTATAATATAAGACTTGTTAAATAGATCCACAACTTTATTTTATAATATAAGACTTGTTAAATAGATCCACAACTTTATATTATAATATAAGGCTTGTTAAATAGATCAACAACTTTATATTATAATATAAGACTTGTTAAATAGATCAACAACTTTATATTATAATATAAGACTTGTTAAATAGATCAACAACTTTATATTAGTGAACATGGATATCTTTAAGCATCACAACATATGTGTTGCGTGTTGCATGTGGTCTACCATGTGCAAGTTTAAAAAACACGTCAAACAGCAATGACTTCAGCTTCATATAAGAGTTATGACCTTGACCACATCAATGACATCTCCATCTAAGAGTTATTAATAATGAGAAAATATTGACCAGAGAAAAGAGAAACACACACTAGGTACCTTGACATAAATTTGAACAGTGTCAAATCACCATTAAACATTTTTATTTAATCAAATATTAATTTAATGACATATCATATTACATCTTTATAAAAGATTACGTGTTAACTGTTTCAGTATAATCACATAGAAACATCTGTTTCTGAGAGACCATTCATTAGATTTTTAAAAAATGGCTTATTTTACCATGTTAACGTAAGTGATAGTATATACCTTTCAGGTATAGGGGATAAATATTGTATTAAATTTTGATTGAAAACGGGTGCATGAAGTAGTATAACTTATGCAACAATTATCATTTATTTATAATTTAAAGCATAAACAATAAACATGAATTAAATAAGTTATGCTTACTTAATGGTCAGTCAAAAGCTTTGCTATAGACACAAGTATAACTCGAGTATTAATTAACCCTAGCGTGGACTGAAGACATTTCCTGTCATTGATGCGGTGTCAATAAATCCCCAAAAAAAAATAAAAAAATAAAAATAAAAAATTTAATTTAAAAAAAAATTAATTAAAATGTTTATAAAATATGAAAAAAAAATCCCACACACATACAGAGGAAAAGAGAAGTATAATAGCTTGCCAAAACGGGGGACCCATGAAAGGCGTGAATAATAAAGGACCGCAATCATTTATTGAATTTGTAGGTGGTTTCTTCCGATCTTCGGTGCGTGTAATTGATGGTCTTTTGACTTTGACGAAGAGCCACCAAAATGGGTTACACGTTCTTGCCTCTTGCCCTTTTAAAGACTCCACAATCCCGAGAGAAATACACCACTGAAAATAAAATGTGAAAATATAACGTTCCTTTTGTACCATTTGGTCTACGGCCCGGTACCGGACCGCGGCCCGGGGATTTGGGGCAACCAAGAGTGGTGGATATGTTTAAAAATATAATAAAAATGAATGCTGAGCATTAAACACAGTCTCACTCTTCTTCACAATTAGATAATGGGATCATAAATGAAACCAAAGCTTGATTAGCGAAACGAATTGGTTCTAGCATCACTTGAAAATGTCATTCTTCGTGTATTCAATTTGGTTTTGTAAGTGTGAATGATGCTGGCATCCGATTACCTCACGGTGTTAAATGCAGCGATGTTCTATCGAATGGTCTCAACACTCACTTCACTTAATGGGTATACAAATAGGCCCTAGATTTTGTCTGTGAGAAAGAACACTCAATCCTAAAATAAATTTTTATTGTCAAACTCTCCTTGTGCATTACAAATTATTTGCGCGTATTCGCTGCACCATAAAACAATTGTATAGCAACATTTTATCAATAGCGTTCTTCTCGTTAAAATGTACGTGACAAGATAGGAATTGTGAGTTTCTTGTCAACTCTTTTGAAACTTAATTTACAATTCCCCGAGAATTATTATTAGTGACTTGTGTTTTTAAACAATAATATTTTTAGTAACTTAAACTTTCGTTGGCAAGAAATTAATTGAAACGAAAAATTCATTTTCAATATTGCATATTTTCAATGGTTACAGAAACTATGAAATAATTATGATTAAGTTTAATCTATATTTAGCTTGATTTAATTTCTGAAAAATTGTACGGAATCTGTTATAAAGTCTTTCTATATTACAGTGGCCAGCCACTTGACTTCGGTCCCTATATCTAGGGATATAATGACAATAAAATACAATGATTTTCGTATCTATCGGTTAACAATTAATTTCCCCACCTTCAAAAAAATCTTTTTTATGATATTTTTCTATTTCTAATGTTTTATAATAATTGATAAATTGAACGTAGAAACTAAATCAATATCATTAAAATTGACTTTGTTAATAACATAGTTAGGGGACAATTATATACTATTAATATATTTTTTTTTATCATTGATAAAAATTAGGCCCAAATTTTGAAAAACTTATCTCTTAACAAATATTCTTAGACAACAATTTATAGTTCCAGTCCTTGAAAACAAAAGTTTAAATAAAGTAGTTACCGCCCACGAACATCATCAACAGTGAAGAAAATTGTTTATTCTTTTGAAAATTGTTGGATGACATGTATCATATTTATGCCAAATGTTTTAGGGCTGTACGCCATATGGGGGCACATGTCGCTACCACGTCTGTACAGAGAAAATAGTGCACCGGCCCCTGGTGCGATGGAAAAACCCATGCTGGTCCACCATGCTAAAAAGTTTGAGAAGCACTGCTGTATATGATGTTTTTGTTGTTGAGACTTCTCGTCCATGAGGGGCATACACCGATTGTTGTCGGCGTTTGCGATTACTCCAAGGGCATAGGCCACCTACGACAGACCTCCTGGCATCTCTATCCTGGGCCAGCTTCTCCAGGCTCTTCCAGTCACTGCTAATTCTCTTTTTGTCTACCTCCAATTCCCGGTGCTAAGTGTTCCTTGGAAGGCCTCTTTTCATGTTACCCTGTTGGTTCCATTTCAGGGCTTGCCTTGTTGTACTAGAAGCAGGTTTTCTAAGTGTATGACCAGTCCACCTCCACCGCCTCTAGGGAATCTTTTCATCCGCTTTGTCTACTGCAACAGTTCCCGTTTACTGATTTTTTCTGGCCAGTGAATTCTGAGAATCCTTCTTAGACAATTGTTGATAAAGGACTGAATTCTGGTCAGGTTTACCGCCGTTGTTCTCCACGTCTCGGGTCCATATAGCAGCACAGGTTTCACCATGGCATTAAAAATCCTTACTTTTAACTTGCTGATTAAGCTGTTGGATACCCAAACATTATTGAGTTGTTGGAAGGCTGCTCTTGCCTTTCCAATCCTTATTTTGACATCAGCTGTAGATGATCTGAGAACAATAAAGTATGAGTGCCATAGATGATCTAGACTCCAGGACATGCCGAATAAAAGTAGAAGACACATGATATTATCAGGTTCTGCTCCTGTACCATGTGGTATAACATCTGACAAACGTCATTATCTGTTTCTGCTCCTGTACAAAGTGTTATAACGAATTACGGACACTTCAACCTGGACGATTCGACCCTGGACGGTTCGACACTGCCAGTTCGACCACAGGACGTTTCGACCCCAGGACGTTTCGACTCCGGTCGGTTCGACAACGGAAAGTTCGACCCCGGACGATTCGGCCCCTTTGTATATATATACACCGTAGAAATTGTTGTTTTTAAATCCTTTATATTAACTCGTGGTGTCTGCGGCGGACCTTGCTTGCTTGTCGCCAAAACTTTTGATCGATTTTTAACCCACTTGCTCGCAAGATAGCGAGCTGAAATTTTGCAGGCTGTTTCGTACCGATGATAAAAACAATGTATCAAAATTTCAGATCGATCGCATGTACCGTAATTAAATTATTGATTTTTTAGATTATTTTATTTATTCCTATGTATCATGCTATTTTTTGAGATAGAGCGTCGCGGTGCGTATTATATTGAACAACCTTTCTGTCGCGCAATAAGGTGCGTATTTTATTGACCCCTCTTTTTATAAACATATTCCTGATCGGTGCGCATTATATAAAAACACGTTTTACGACACAACTGCAATTTTGTATTTCTGGATGGTCTGGCGCTGCGTATTATAATGAACATTCTTTTAATTACTTCTCGTACATAAAGGATTTATAGTCAAAAACTTGGTTTTTTACGGGTTGTTTTTATTTAAAAATTGTTTTTTAGGTACACTTTTTAAGATTAATTTTTGGTATAAAAATAATTCAACTTAATATTATCACTTAAAATTAATACAGTTCGAAATAGTTATTTGTAACGTTTATTTTACGATGGTCGAAACGTCCGTGGTCGAACCGACCGGGAACGAAACATCATGGGGTCGAATCGTCCGGTGTCGAAGTGTCCCACCACCACCAGGACATTATGGAGTATGTGTACATTTTGGTTACAATTAAAGCTACAACCAATTAATGGGAATGGTCTGAGGGTGAAGTAACCAGATGTTAATAATCAGTTGTTTTTTTTAATGTTATCCTATAGGTTCCCTTATAGAGTTAAGACCACATATTGTGACACACTGACTGGCAAAAAAACCTTTTGAAAGCTAAAAATTAACAGTAAATTTAAAGTGGCATAAATATAAGAATAACAAATATAGAAGTAATATTTCTTTTTTTAGAACTAATATTAAATAAGATCATGGCTAATTATAGATTACGATAATTGGAAGCTTTAAATGTAGGAAAGCAATAAGAGTATTCTTTTAATGGTACCTCCTTGAATTTCAATGTCACGATTCACGATTCTCTTAAGGTGAATTTGAAAGAACAAAGTTTACAAAATGTAATATACAAACTGGTCATACACTTGTTTTAGCTTGAATCCTCTATTTTGTTATTAGAAAATACATTTAGCTGACATATCATACGTTTCATACGTGTAATTAAAAGCATTTCCGCCTATCAACAAATATTGATAGGCAAATATTTTATCATTAATAATTTTCTTAAATAAATAGAATAATTATTTTAATAATGTACAATTGATCTTTAAGAGCTTAAAATCTTATTACACCCATATAATCTTATTACACCCTTAAAATCTTATTACACCTTTAAAATCTTATTACACTCTTAAAATCTTATTGCACCCTTAAAATCTTATTACACCCTTAAATCTTATTACACCCTTAAAATCCTATTACACCCATAAAACATTATTACATCCTTAAAATCTTATTACACCCTTAAAATCTTATTACACCCTTAAAATCTTATTACACCCTTAAAATCTTTTTACACCCTTAAAATCTTATTACACCCATAAAATCTTATTACATCCTTAAAATCTTATTTCACCCTTGAAATCTTATTAAACCCTTAAAATCTTATTGCACACATCATTTTAACTCGTATCGTCTGCTTGTCCTTTGCAAAAATTTTGAATCGATTTTTAACCCTTTTCCCGTCATCATATCAAGCTAAAATTTTGCAGGCAGACTCGCAAGACCGGCCCTAGAGTGTGCGGGGCCCAAGGAAGGAAACGATGAGCGGGGCCCTGCAGACTCGTGGCAACGATAAAAATGATCTATAAAATCTTCTTTAAAAAGAAAAGCAAAGTAATTTTTGTATAATTTTGCATGTTTCGAAATTTAAATGCTTCTTTAAATTGAATTGTTGCGAACTTATATGGTCAAAGGGAAAGACAAGTGAGTAAACAATCAACTAAGAAGAGCTTCAAATCTGTAGTTATGAGCCTTGAATTTCAACACATTCTTCAAAATTGAAGCACTTGTTTAATTAACTCGTGGCGAACTTACTTAACCAAAGAAATGGAGTGCAATAACAATTAGTATTTTAACGGCTAGTTTTTTTTTGTACGAATCCCTAATTAACGTATCGCGTGTGAGTCAATTCCACTAATAGATATACTACATCTTTTATATTAGCGAAATGTATTCCATTTCAGAGCTTTTAATCTATCATTGTATTTATTTCGTAGTTATCATTTTTGTCAATAAAAATAGTATTTCAATATAAACAATACAACTAATAGAAAATTAACTAAATTTGTATTTGTGAAATTGTGTTTCTAAGTTTTATTTATAAAGATACCTCTACTTTATTAACGTAATTTTTACAAAGAAAATATTTTCTATGCACTGCATTATTTCCCTTGATAGGAATCAACATTCTTTTGCGCGTTTTTGTAATACTGAGATTTAGAGAAGTTACGCGTCATTGTTGATGTCCATGAGTCCATGCACTTTAATGATTGTGATTGTTGATGTCCCTGCCTTTAATGCTGCATTGTTAATTGACATGAATGATAGTATGTATATGTGGTTTTAGTTTATTGACTAATGTTTTGGTAAGAATTTTATAATCTGTGTTGAGTAATGATATGGGCCTGTAATTTTATAATCTGTGTTGAGTAATGATATGGGTCTTTAATTTTATAATCTGTGTTGAGTAATGATATGGGCCTGTAATTTTATAATCTGTGTTGAGTAATGATATGCGCCTGCAATTTTATAATCTGTGTTGAGTAATGATATGATCCTGTAATTTTATAATCTGTGTTGAGTAATGATATGGGCCTGTAATTTTATAATCTGTGTTGAGTAACGATATTGGGCCTGTAATTTTATAACCTGTGTTGAGTAATGATATTGGGTCTGCAATTTTATAATCTGTGTTGAGTAATGATATGGGCCTGTAATTTTATAATCTGTGTTGAGTAATGATATGGGCCTGTAATTTTATAATCTGTGTTGAGTAATGATATGGGACCTGTAATTTTATAATCTGTGTTGAGTAATGATATGGGCCTGTAATTTTATAATCTGTGTTGAGTAATGATATGGGCCTGCTAATTTTATAATCTGTGTTGAGTAATGATATGGGCCTGTAATTTTATAATATGTGTTGAGTAATGATATGGGCCTGTAATTCTATAATCTGTGTTGAGTAATGATATGGGCCTGTAATTTTATAATCTGTGTTGAGTAGTGATATGGGCCTGTAATTTTATAATCTGTGTTGAGTAATGACATGAGACTGTAATTTTATAATCTGTGATGAGTAATGATATGGGCCTACAATTTTATAATCTGTGTTGAGTAATGTTATGGGCCTGTAATTTTATAATCTGTGTTGAGGAGTGATATGGGCCTGTAATTTTATAATCTGTGTTGAGTAATGATATGGGTCTGTAATTGCGTAAACTGTCTTAAGTATTAATATGGGCCTGTAATTTTATAATCTGTGTTGAGTAATGATATGGGCCTGTAATTTTATAATCTGTGTTGAGTAATGACATGGGACCTGTAATTTTATAATCTGTGTTGAGTAATGATATGGGCCTGTAATTTTATAATCTGTGATGAGTAATGATATGGGCATGCTATTTTATAATCTGTGTTTAGTAATGATATGGGCCTGTAATTTTATAATATGTGTTGAGTAATGATATGGGCCTGTAATTCTATAATCTGTGTTGAGTAATAATATGGGCCTGTAATTTTATAATCTGTGTTGAGTAATGACATGAGACTGTAATTTTATAATCTGTGATGAGTAATGATATGGGCCTACAATTTTATAATCTGTGTTGAGTAATGTTATGGGCCTGTAATTTTATAATCTGTGTTAAGGAGTGATATGGGCCTGTAATTTTATAATCTGTGTTGAGGAGTGATATGGGCCTGTAATTTTATTATATGTGTTGAGTAATGATATGGGTCTGTAATTGCGTAAACTGTCTTAAGTATTAATATGGGCCTGTAATTTTATAATCTGTGTTGAGTAATTATATGGGCATGTAATTTTTAATTTGTGTTTTGTCTGTCTTTCTTTGGTAGAAGTGTAATGTATGAAGTGTATTTTGTATTTTATTAAACATTTTTATGGCCGTCCCATTCTATATGATCTATTCGTTTACTAAATTATGCTGTACCTATATTCATACGTCTATCCCCGAATGTACCTATAGTATTTTTCCTTCCATTTGGGATTAGTTGTATCTAAGGGGCTTGTTATATAATTAAAATGGCCCACTAAAAAAATCTTCCCTCTCTCAAATACTTTTCTCAAATTTTGAACTAGTGGAACAATGGTTTTTCCTTGTGCTTAGCTGTGCGTATATGTTTACAAGTGTGTAACTATCTTTCTTATCTGTATTATTCAGCCTGACCATTCTTCCTTTGCTGTCCCTGTCCTTATATATTATTTCCCATTTATTGGATGTCTGTACTGTTCCCACATCTTTAAATCCCCAAAAGGTGAAGTAACTGTTTTTCCCCCTAAGGTCTTTCTATAGATATAGGCGATGCATTATGTTTTTATGTTTGTCCCCTGTTTAAAAAAATGTTTTAGTTTCTTTCATGTTATTTATTTTAAACCCTTTTATCTGGCAGTCCTACTTCATTTGAGGGGGCTCTGTTCTGGCACTTGTGGCCTCTCCCAATGTATGCCCCTGTACCACTTTTGTCGTTAACCTCCAGTGGTGACAGACAAGGGGACTATAACGGGGGCCACCATAAGGTCTCTGACGTGTTAAAACCACGAGGACTTTGACGGGGGCCAACACGAGAACTATAACAGGGGCCACCACGTGGACTATAACGGGGCCACCACGTGGACTATAACGGGGGCAACCACGTGGACTATAACGGGGGCCGCCACGTGGACTATAACGGGGGCCACCCCAAGTACTATGAATGGGGGCGCCAAGGGGAGTATAATGGGGGCCGCCACAGGGACTATGACGGGGGCCGCCACGAGGACTATGACGGGGGCTGCAACCGGCTTCGTCACTGTGTTACCTGTTTTGTTGATGTAACCTCTCGCCCCAACTCCTGTCTCCTTCACCATCCCATGTCACACTGGTCCTTTTTTTCCACATTTGCTATTTTAATGCTCCTTTGTCCCTTTGTAATTATTGTTCAAACTTTAAAAAATATATAAATCCCGAGGTTTATATCTTAAATCAAAGTACAAACAGATAATAACAATATAAATTGATTAATACGAGTTTATTTTACGTTTATGTATATAGTAAAGTAAATAGTGCGTTCGCCTCACAAGCAGAGGGGCGTGGGATCGATTCCACCTTAAGGCCACTATAAAAATGTTGATGAATGACTAACGCTAAGAAAGTCCTCCGCTGACCTGGAGAGGGATGGGCACCGTCAGGTCTATCAAGCCCGAGAATGTTCTAATGGAAACATTAGACCCCCCTACGACTACGGGGTTATAACGACCACGAGGTTATGGGACTAAAAAAAACAATATAGTAAAATCCATCAATCAGGTCTTTTAAATCAATTTTATGCAATATCACAACCTGACACTAAATTTATAGTCTTAACTTATTTGTGTCATTTATAAGACAATAACATAATATTTTATGTTAAATTATGAAAATAACCATACGGGTGTATCACCCGTCAAAAATGACGAATTTTTTCAAAATAAATATATTTTACCTGAAATCTATTATTTTTTTAAAAAATACACATTAGAATAAAAAATAATGTAATACGGAACATTAATTTAAATTATTTATTTTTATTGTATTCATTTTTTTCCACATTTAACAATTTTATGCGGACGTTCGAAAAGAGTTATTTTTGGTGCAGTAATTTGGTGCGCTGCTTTCTAAAATTAGTAGCGTCACGGACGAGATGGGGGAGAGGCTTAACTAATTCAATTCACTCATTTTCTTACTGGTCATGTGTAGACCCTAATCATTGTAGCCAAACGCCCAAAAAGCGCCCGCCCACGCTTTTAGTCATATTAAATCATAGTACTTATTTTAAATATTAAATTACTAAAATTTATTTTCTTCTTTTTAGTCCGCTTATAAAAACGTTTTTTTTAAAAATAGTTTTTTTACTTCTATTTATTTTATTCTTTTTAGTCTAAGTGTATGCTATGATGAGTTTTGAAGTATTGATTATGTTCAAATATAATACGCATTGCCCGACAAACATTTACAGACTGGAAATGACTGATCTCCCCTTGATGTTAAACATGGTTGAGGTGGTCGGGGTTGGTGTGAACTCGGCACGTGAATGTAATGTAAACAAGAGCAGACGGATAATACATATGCTTATATATAGATAAACTAAAAAGTTCAATAATTTAATAACGGTACATTCGATCGATATGAAATTTTGATACAATGCTTTGTCATCCACGATCTATTGTTCGCAAAATTTTGAAATCTATAGGACCACCAGGAATGGTTTAATTTTACGTTGGCAGATTTGAAAAATTGTGGACAGACAAACAGGAACGAAAGCAAATAAATGAAAACATGGTTATAATAATTTAAAATTTATAAGTTCAAGTAATTAAATTTAATATGACTAAAAACGTGGGGCGTGTGCTTATGAGGTTTAATATATGCAGTTCATTAAATTCTCTCACTTATATATATAGATCTCTCTTTTGCCTTCTAAATTATAAATCTGTAATTGTTATACCAAACACACACCCCACGTTTTTAGTCATATTAAATTAAATTACTTGAACTTATAAGTTTTAAATTATTTTCCTATTTTTAGTCCGCTTATAAAAACGTGCTCTTTAAAATATGGTTTTTTACTTCTATTTATTTTATTCTTTTTAGTCTAAGTGTATGCTATGATGAGTTTTGAAGTATTGATTATGTTCAAATATAATACGCATTGCCCGACAAACATTTACAGACTGGAAATGACTGATCTCCCCTTGATGTTAAACATGGTTGAGGTGGTCGGGGTTGGTGTGAACTCGGCACGTGAATGTAATGTAAACAAGAGCAGACGGATAATACATATGCTTATATATAGATAAACTAAAAAGTTCAATAATTTAATAACGGTACATTCGATCGATATGAAATTTTGATACAATGCTTTGTCATCCACGATCTATTGTTCGCAAAATTTTGAAATCTATATGACCACCAGGAATGGTTTAATTTTACGTTGGCAGATTTGAAAAATTGTGGACAGACAAACAGGAACGAAAGCAAATAAATGAAAACATGTTTATAATAATTTAAAATTTATAAGTTCAAGTAATTAAATTTAATATGACTAAAAACGTGGGGCGTGTGCTTATGAGGTTTAATATATGCAGTTCATTAAATTCTCTCACTTATATATATAGATCTCTCTTTTGCCTTCTAAATTATAAATCTGTAATTGTTATACCAAACACACACCCCACGTTTTTAGTCATATTAAATTAAATTACTTGAACTTATAAGTTTTAAATTATTTTCCTATTTTTAGTCCGCTTATAAAAACGTGCTCTTTAAAATATGGTTTTTTACTTCTATTTATTTTATTCTTTTTAGTCTAAGTGTATGCTATGATGAGTTTTGAAGTATTGATTATGTTCAAATATAATACGCATTTCCGACAAACATTTACAAACTGGAAATGACTGATCTCCCCTTGATGTTATACATGGTTGTTGTGGTCGGGTTTGGTGTGAACTCGCCACGTGAATGTAATGTAAACAAGAGCAGACGGATAATACATATGCTTATATAAACTAAAAAGTTCAATAATTTAATAACGGTACATTCGGTCGATCTAAAATTGTGATACAATGCATAGTCATCCAAGATCTATCTGTGATAAAATGTTGAGATCTCTAGGACCATCAGAATTGGTGTAATTTTACGTTGGAAAATTTGCAAAATTGTGGACAGACACACAAACAGGAACGAAAGTGAGTTAATAAAAACGTGGTAAATAAAAACAACCCATTGAATGTGTTGCTTCGTATCAAGAGAATTATTGTAGTGTTTTATTATACATAATGTTTATAACAAAAAATGTTCAGTAAATAATACTTTTTTTAAATTGAGCCTTACTATATATTTACTTAACACTAAATATTTGCAAAATAACTTTAGTTATTATTCTGTATTATTGGTATAATTTATATTGAATTATTATTGTTGATGAGAAAATTGAAAACTATCATATAAATACAATCATAAATATTAAGACATAAGTAAAACTTTTCTCTGAACTATAATCTCTGCAAATATTTGTTAAAGTGGTATACACTTTAATTTGTTCCTATAAATAGGAATTCGTTAAAGAATAGAATCTTAATATTTGTTTATCTGAATTAAACATTAACAATAATTAAAATAAGAATGACATTTGCATAAGAAATTCACTAATAATAAAATAAATTGACTTATAATTATGATAATAGGTAGAAGTGCTTTCAGGTCTATAATAACCTTATATGTTAAGTCGTAAAAATGTATTTCTAATTACAAGATTTACGCTTAAACTAAAACAATAATAAGGCAGTTTGTATATTCCATTTTGTAGAATTTGCTCTTTCAAATTTAACAATGATGTCCAATTGCGTTGAAATTCAAGGAGGTACCACTAAAATAGCACTTTCATTATAATTTTTCACTTAAATTTAAAGCTATTCAATTTTCGTAATCTATAATTAGCCATGATCTTATGTAATGGTATTTTAAAATAGGAAATATTCCTTCTGTATTTGTTATTCTTATCTTCATCCTTGGAATGCCAACTTGAAACCACTGTTGATTTTTAGCTTTCAAAAGATTTCTTGACTTTCCTAAAGACTCTACTTAAGGAGAGGTGCAATGGAGAGATTGTGTTGGTCAGTGAGTCACCAAATGTGATAACCAGCTGATCTTAACTCACTGAGGGTAGGATCTATAGAAGTGATGGCGAACCTATGGCACGCGTGCCACAGTCGTCACGCAGAGCTTCATCAGGCGGCACGCGACTAAATGATTACTTCCTTAATCAAACCATCTAAGCCAAACCCACTTTCTCGGGTTTCATTGGAGTGTTGGCACTTTGCTATAAATAAGTTGGATTTTGGTTGAATTTTGGCACACTCCCAAAAAGTGTTTGCAACTTCTGATCTATATGATCACACTTTAAAACAAAACTGATTATTTACATCTGGTTACTTCACTCTCAGACTATTCCCATTAATTAGTTGTATCTTTTATTTGAACAGAAAATGTACACGTAGTCGATTAATTGCTGGTAAGACTTAATAAGTTATTTGAAGGCTCTAGTCTTCCCTTTAAAAAAAAATAAATTTTACGATAACTTCAACTCACAGGAAGTCATTTCTTTTAAATTTATATTAATATTAAGTTGATGATTTAATCCAAATTTTACATTGTATTTTATGATTAAAGCTGGAAACCAGGTTTACATGTGACACTATATGAATTTATATGAATGATTATTAAAGAATGAAATATCATTAACTAAAAAACTACTTATGAAGATTAGGGCTGCATAAATTAAAGATTAATTTCTCGATTAATCGTTACAAATTTTAACGATTAAAATTTATTTTAACGATTAATGGACCCACCTCTTATAAATGTACTGGAAGTCAAAAAGTAAAATATTTCGACCGATAAATATAAACTACTTTCCGGACGATTACACAAAAATTTTGTTTTTAAACTATTGACTGACGTGAATGTTCAAAATGTTGATAATGGTTGTTGTGTCCATTGAGAGAAATCGTTTGCCTACCATGCAATATTCCCTCTAAGTCTAAGCTTTGTTTATCCGTGTGCAAAGTTTTAAAAAAAAACTCGTGTGCAAAGTTGCACACAGTCCATTTCTCGTGCAATATTTTACAAAATTTGCTGTGCTCTGATTCTAAACTCCTGCGTGGCGTCGGTCAAATATCTACACAGCCGCGCTGCTTAAATGAAACATTGCTACCATGGTTCTAACACTTCGCTTACATATCACCTGCAAACCAAACATCCACTACAGTATCGGAAACTGGAGGTAAGACACACTAAAGCTCATATTGTCAATATGAACCAAATAATGTCAATACACATGTCTGTTTGCGTTGTTGGTTAAAAGATGTCATATAAAGAAGACATTCCAGTGTTATTTCGATATTCAACAAGTATTTTAATAAATGTTACTTATGACACCATATAAATGTCAATTTTTGACTTTAATAGAAATTAACGATTAATTAATCGTTAATATTTCAAAAGTTAACGATTAAATTTTAATTAATCGTTAAAAGCCCTAATAAAGATACATTCTACCTGCTAATTAATCTCGTTTTGCTATGTGTCTTCTTCTTAAATTGTGTAATACTTTAATTGTATTTGATTCTTTAATAATCATTCACATACATGTATATAGTGTCACATGTAAAGTTGGTTTCTATTTAATCTTGTAATACTTTAAATAAAATTCCTTTACATGAGTTTGGTACGTACGTGTATATAACAGTGAGACGATACTAACATGAGTTTGGTACGTACGTGTGTATAACAGTGAGACGATACTAACATGAGTTTGGTACGTACGTGTATATAACAGTGAGACGATACTAACATGAGTTTGGTATGTACGTGTATATAACAGTGAGACGATACTAACATGAGTTTGGTACGTACGTGTATATAACAGTGAGACGATACTAACATGAGTTTGGTACGTACGTGTGTATAACAGTGAGACGATACTAACATGAGGTTTGGTATGTACGTGTATATAACAGTGAGACGATACTAACATGAGTTTGGTACGTACGTGTATATAACAGTGAGACGATACTAACATGAGTTTGGTACGTACGTGTGTATAACAGTGAGACGATACTAACATGAGATTGGTATGTACGTGTGTATAACAGTGAGACGATACTAACATGAGTTTGGTACGTACGTGTGTATAACAGTGAGACGATACTAACATGAGTTTGGTATGTACGTGTATATAACAGTGAGACGATACTAACATGAGTTTGGTACGTACGTGTGTATAACAGTGAGACGATACTAACATGAGTTTGGTACGTACGTGTGTAAAACAGTGAGACGATACTAAACAAAACAACAAAAAGTGTGACGTCTGTTACACTTAACTGCATGAACATTAATGAAACAGTAGGAAATGACGTGGGGAACTGCGTTTGTTGTATTTAACAAATTGATAGCAATGAAAATAATGACATATTTTTGTGTTCTTTTCATTACCTATGCACAGTATTTTATGAAAATATTTAAGTCATCTGTAAACTATAAACGTTCGTCACTTGATTGAAATAGTAGTTGAATAAATTCTGAAATCGCTAAATAAAATAGAGCGAAATATAAACATTTTATTGTAGTGTATTTAAATTGTATTCAAAATGTATACGTGTGTACCGATTATACTGATTATATGAGAACTTTACGAAGGCTATAACATCTAGAAGTTGACTAAAATATGCTTCACGTTTTTGCAATTATTCTTTTAAAAATGCCTAAATATTTTAAGAACTCTTTAAAAAAATTTTTGTTGTGCGTTCTCCAGGTAACAAGCAAACAAAATAAATAAACATCAACTATCGAAAACTTGTATAATTATGGATTGTTGGTGAAAATGGCGTTTTAAATTTACTGCATCGTGTTACCGTCTTTTATATCAGATTAGACTTGCATACATATTTAGTCTCACGGCGAGCACTATTACCCATACATATAATACATACATTTGGTCTCAGGGCGAGCACCATTACACATACATATAATACATACATTTGGTCTCAGGGCAAGCACCATTACGCATACATATAATACATAACTTTGGTCTAATGGCGAGCACCATTACACATACATATAATACATACATTCGGTCTCACGGCGAGCACCATTACACATACATATAAAACATACATTTGGTCTCAGGACGAGCACCATTACACATACATACAATACATACATTTTGTCTCACGGCGAACACCATTACGCATACATATAATACATACATTTGGTCTCACGGCGAGCAACATTACACATACATATAATACATACATTTGGTCTCATGGCTAGCACCATTACACATACATATAATACATACATTTGGACTCACGGCGAGCACCATTACACATACATATAAAACATACATTTGGTCTCAGGACGAGCACCATTACACATACATACAATACATACATTTGGTCTCACGGCGATCACCATTACACATACATATAAAACATACATTTGGTCTCAGGACGAGCACCATTACACATACATATAATACATACATTTGGTCTCACGGCGAGCACCATTACACATACATATAAAACATACATTTGGTATCACGGCTAGCACCATTACACATACATATAATACATACATTTTGTCTCACGGCGAACACCATTACGCATACATATAATACATACATTTGGTCTCACGGCTAGCACCATTACACATACATATAATACATAAATTTGGTCTCACGGCTAGCACCATTACACATACATCTAATACATACATTTGGTCTCACGGCGAGCACCATTACACATACACATAACACATACATTTCACCACTGTTACCATGGAACACCCAGCTCCCACACGTCCATAGTTTACTTTCTAATATTTATTACACCATTCTACATTTACTTACATAAAGCCTAATTATTTTTGCTCAACAAGAAAAGTTATATGAAGGTACGAAAATATGAAGAGACCTAAAAAAACAATAGGATATTAAATATTATTGGAAACAATCTCTTGTAGATTCTATAACCCCCCCCCTTTTTTTTATATTGTAATACAAATAAGTTTATTGCACTAGATTAGTTCTCGAGAAGTTAAATAAAAACAAGAAAATTGTATTGCATTTATAACCTTAAGGGAGCCTTTTATTTTTATACAAGAAACCGTTCAATTTAAAATAGATTGTATCATTAAGTTTTATTAACTTAATGATTTTTTTATCGTATATTTCCTTATAGAGTTTAGCATAAACATGTACATTAAATAACTAAATGTTAAAATTTTCTGTCCCTGTTTTGGATTTCAATTTCAAGTCACTGATGTACATTCTGTTGTTTAATTTAACTTGTGTACATTTGACTTTGATTTGGCTTACAACGCTTTACCGAATGTTTTAGTTTTCATATAAAATAATCTCTAGAATATGGTAACTGACTGGAGGTTGCATAAAAAGATATAATATAACTAAGATAGAAAGTATCTTAAATACATCAATACTCTACAACCCGTTGCGTAGAGCAAAACTAATGACGTCATTTATAATTATTAACATATTTTATAAACCAAAGGAGGTCGCTTTGTATTTATATTTTTAATCTAAATATGTTAATAATCTAATATGTTAATCTAAATTTTAAATGTAAATAATTGTGTAACTATAATGTCCATAGGATAACGTAACAATTATTATTTTCGGTCTTTGATTTTTTGTTATTTCTATATAGATAATTTATCGTAACATCTATGCCACAATGTTAAATATGCAATAAGATACCATGTGTCAAGGGATATAATTCTCTTTAAAAGAATGTTAGTTTATATTATCTAGAACTTAAATAAATACTATATTGTATTTTTGATGTTGCAATAAAATATGATTAAAATTTGTTAAACAAAAAATGATTAATTATGCCTAATTTCAATACTTTGCATTAAAATGTCTAGTTATTTAATATAAATGTAAACTTTTTTCCCCAGATATTTTTTTAAAAATTCAATACTCGTGTGAATCATGCTTCAATACCATTCCTGGTGTATGTGTATTCGCTAACTGAAAGTGTTATCACAAATAACACCAATATTAAAATTTATTGTTACTAGAAATAGACCATAATTTATAAATTTTGACACCACTGAATATACTTAAAACAAGAATAAATTAGGAATAGGGATAGTTTTAATATATCTCTACTAGGTTGTGCTGCGGCGACTTTATATTTAGGGTACCTACAGAGCCCACCTTTTTCAGAAGCCCAAATAACTTGTCCTTGTATGATAAATACGTAATATTAAACTTCCTAAATTGTACACAAATTATTTTAAAATAGGGGTTGTAGGGCGCCTACGGTGCCCACTTTTTTTGTCAAAGGCCCAAGTAACTTATCCTTCCTTTGTATGATAATAACGAAATACTCCTGAAATGTACACAAAGTATTTATATAATACTAGCAGACCCGTCGTGCGTTGCAACGATCTCAGTAAAAATGTATAAATTTAAAGAAACCAATGAGAATTATGTTTAAAAACAAATATGCAGAAACATTCGCGGAAGAGTCGAAAAAATCCCAAGTTTCATAGCAAATGGATAAATAAATTAATAATTAAATAGCGTACAAAAGAAGGAACGATATTAAGGGCCCCGGCCCCAAAATGAGTGATAATAAAGTTTTTTTTATTGCCGTTGTACTCAAGCTATATTCCTCAATATCGTGTAAAATTGAATAGGGAATACAATTATTAAATTTCAGTAAAAAGACATTTGGGGCCCCCAGCTCCGAGGGAATGGACATTAGGAGTTCAGTGCACTATAGTAATATAGGCTCTTAAGTTTTTATATACTAAGTTTGGTCAAAATCCAGTTATTTTCTTATTATCTAACTCTTAAACTACTTTTTATATAGCTAATATAGGGGGAAATGACATTAAGGGGCTCCCGGCCCATTCGGTGCAAGAGGTCAACTTCAAAATCCTGTTCATTTTAATTCAGTTTTATTGTGGATATATTTTTCAAGATCTTAAAAAATCGAATAGGAAAAATATCTTAAACATATACGAAAAAAAGACATTTGGGGCCCCCTGCCCCGAAGATATTGACATTAGAAGTTCAGTGCCCTATAGCATTTTAATATGGGCTACCAAGTTTTTGTATGCAAAGTTTGGTGAAGATGTATTCATTTACTAAGTAGCTAACGCATAAACTAATATTTTATATAGCTCATATAAGCAAAAAACGAAATTAAGGGCCCCGGGGCCCATTCAGGGCAAGATATGAATTTCAGAAACCTGTTCATTTTAATATGGATAAGAGTGGATACATTTACTATTATTTGTCAAGTTTTTAAATAACTGAATTGAGGAATAAAATATTAAAAGTTTAAGTAAAAAGTTATTGTGGGCCTCCAGCCCCGAAGGAGTGGCCATTAGGAGTCAATTGCCCTATAGTATTATAATATGGGCTACCAAGATTTTGTATACAAAGTTTGGTTAAGGTCTATTCATTTACGCAGTAGATAACGCTTAAACTATATTTTATATAGCACGTATAAGCAAAATATGACATTATGGGCCCCAGCGCCCCATGAGTGTTAAATTTTGAAAACAAAGTAGCCAGTTACCATCCCAGGTGTGTACTCAACATTCTCCAAAAATTTCATGACGATCGGATGAATGGTTTAGTCAGCTATAAAGGACATGCACACACACACACACACAGCCATACTTTGATTTTATATATATAGATAGAAGATATAAGAAAAAAAAGATATTTAGGGCCCCTGGGCCCATTTGGTGATTGATGTAAATTTCAAAAACCTTTTCATTTAATTAAGTTTCCTCATAGATATATTCCTCAAGATCGTGAAAAATTGAATGGGGGAAAATACATTAAACATATACGAAGAAAAGACATTGGGGGCCCCCGGCCCCGAAGGAATGGACATTTGAAGTTATCTGCCCTATAGTATTTTAATATGGGCTACCAAGTTTTTGTATTCAAATTTTGGTTTAGATCCATTCATTTACTCAGTAGCTAACGCATAAACTAATTTTTATATATCTTATATAAGCAAAAAAGACATTAAGGGCCCCGGGGCCAATTCAGTGCAAGATATAAAGTTCAAAACCACTGTTCATTTCAATTTGTATAATAATGGATACATGTATCATTATTTGTCAAGATTGTTAATGACTGAATGGTGAAAAAAACTTAAACGTTTAAGAAATGTGAATTTTTGGGCCCCCAGCCCCAAAGGAATGACTATTTGCAGTTCAGTGCCCTATAGTATTTTTATATTGGCTATTAAGTTGTCATATACAAAGTTTGGTTAAGATCCAACAATTTACACAGTAGCTAGCGCTTAAAATAATTTTTATATAGCTCATATAAGCAAAAAATGACATTATGGGCCCCCGGTGCCCCATGAGTGTTAAATTTAGAAAACAAAGTTGCCAGTTACCATCCCAGGTAGGTACTTAACAGTCTCTAAAAATTTCATGACGATTGGATGAATGGTTTAGTCAGCTATAAAGGACATGCACACACACACACAGACATACTTTGATTTTTATATATATAGATAGATAGATAGATATAAGAAAAAAAAGACATTTAGGGCCCCTGGGCCCATTTGGTGATAGATGTAAATTTCAAAAACCATTTCATTTAATTAAGTTTCCTCATAGATATATTCCTCAAGATCGTGAAAAATTGAATGGGGGAAAATACATTAAACATACACGAAGAAAAGACATTGGGGGCCCCCGGCCCCGAAAGAATGGATATTTGAAGTTATGTGCCTTATAGTATTTTAATATGGGCTACCAAGTTTTTATATTCAAATTTTGGTTTAGATCCATTCATTTACTCAGTAGCTAACGCATAAACTAATTTTTATATGTCTTATATAAGCAAAAAAAAGACATTAAGGGCCCCGGGGCCCATTCAGTGCAAGATATAAAGTTCAAAACCCCTGTTCATTTCAATTTGTATAATAATGGATACATGTGTCATTATTTGTCAAGATTGTTAATGACTGAATGGTGAATACAATCTTTAACGTTTAAGAAATGTGAATTTTTGGGCCCCAACCCCATAATAAGGACTATTTGCAGTTGAGTTCCCTAATGTATTTTAATATTGGCTATCAAGTTGTCATATACAAAGTTTGGTTAAGATCCAACAATTTACACAGTAGCTAGCGTTTAAACTAATTTTTATATAGCTCATATAAGCAACAAATTACATTATGGGCCCCCGGCGCCCCATGAGTGTTAAATTTAGAAAACAAAGTTGCCATTTACCATCCCAGGTAGGTACTTAACAGTCTCCAAAAATTTCATGACGATCGGATGAATGGTTTAGTCAGCTATAAAGGACATGCACACACACACACACAGACATACTTTGATTTATATATATATAGATAGAAGATATAAGAAAAAAGACATTTAGGGCCCCTGGGCCCATTTGGTGATAGATGTAAATTTCAAAAACCATTTCATTTAATTAAGTTTCCTCATAGATATATTCCTCAAGATCGTGAAAAATTGAATGGGGGAAAATACATTAAACATACACGAAGAAAAGACATTGGGGGCCCCCGGCCCCGAAAGAATGGATATTTGAAGTTATGTGCCCTATAGTATTTTAATATGGGCTACCAAGTTTTTATATTCAAATTTTGGTTTAGATCCATTCATTTACTCAGTAGCTAACGCATAAACTAATTTTTATATGTCTTATATAAGCAAAAAAAAGACATTAAGGGCCCCGGGGCCCATTCAGTGCAAGATATAAAGTTCAAAACCCCTGTTCATTTCAATTTGTATAATAATGGATACATGTGTCATTATTTGTCAAGATTGTTAATGACTGAATGGTGAATACAATCTTTAACGTTTAAGAAATGTGAATTTTTGGGCCCCAACCCCATAATAAGGACTATTTGCAGTTGAGTTCCCTATTGTATTTTAATATTGGCTATCAAGTTGTCATATACAAAGTTTAGTTAAGATCCAACAATTTACATAGTAGCTAGCGTTTAAACTAATTTTTATATAGCTCATATAAGCAACAAATTACATTATGGGCCCCCGGCGCCCCATGAGTGTTAAATTTAGAAAACAAAGTTGCCATTTACCATCCCAGGTAGGTACTTAACAGTCTCCAAAAATTTCATGACGATCGGATGAATGGTTTAGTCAGCTATAAAGGACATGCACACACACACACACAGACATACTTTGATTTATATATATATAGATAGAAGATATAAGAAAAAAGACATTTAGGGCCCCTGGGCCCATTTGGTGATAGATGTAAATTTCAAAAACCATTTCATTTAATTAAGTTTCCTCATAGATATATTCCTCAAGATCGTGAAAAATTGAATGGGGGAAAATACATTAAACATACACGAAGAAAAGACATTTGGGGCCCCCGGCCCCGAAAGAATGGATATTTAAAGTTATGTGCCCTATAGTATTTTAATATGGGCTACGAAGATTTTATATTCAAATTGTGGTTTAGATCCATTCATTTACTCAGTAGCTAACGCATAAACTAATTTTTATATGTATTATATAAGCAAATATAAGACATTAAGGGCCCCGGGGCCCATTCAGTGCAAGATATAAAGTTCAAAACCCCTGTTCATTTCAATTTGTATAATAATGGATACATGTGTCATTATTTGTCAAGATTGTTAATGACTGAATGGTGAATACAATCTTTAACGTTTAAGAAATGTGAATTTTTGGGCCCCCAGCCCCATAATAAGGACTATTTGCAGTTGAGTTCCCTATTGTATTTTAATATTGGCTATCAAGTTGTCATATACAAAGTTTGGTTAAGATCCAACAATTTACACAGTAGCTAGCGCTTAAACTAATTTTAATATAGCTCATATAAGCAAAAAATGACATTATGGGCCCCCGGCGCCCCATGAGTGTTAAATTTAGAAAACAATGTTGCCAGTTACCATCCCAGGTAGGAACTAAACAGTCTCCAAAAATTTCATGACGATCGGATGAATGGTTTAGTCTGCTATAAAGGACATGCACACACACACACAGACATACTTTGATTTTTATATATAGAGATAATTTTAATATAGCTCATATAAGCAAAAAATGACATTATGGGCCCCCGGCGCCCCATGAGGGTTAAATTTAGAAAACAAAGTTGCCAGTTACCATCCCAGGTAGGTACTTAACAGTCTCCAAAAATTTCATGACGATCGGATGAATGGTTTAGTCTGCTATAAAGGACATGCACACACACACACAGACATACTTTGATTTTTATATATATAGATAGATAGAAAATATAAGAAAAAAGACATTTAGGGCCCCTGGGCCCATTTGGTGATAGATGTAAATTTCAAAAACCATTTCATTTAATTAAGTTTCCTCATAGATATATTCCTCAAGATCGTGAAAAATTGAATGGGGGAAAATACATTAAACATACACGAAGAAAAGACATTGGGGGCCCCCGGCCCCGAAAGAATGGATATTTGAAGTTATGTGCCCTTTAGTATTTTAATATGGGCTACCAAGATTTTATATTCAAATTTTGGTTTCGATCCATTCATTTACTCAGTAGCTAACGCATAAACTAATTTTTATATGTATTATATAAGCAAAAATAAGACATTAAGGGCCCCGGGGCCCATTCAGTGCAAGATATAAAGTTCAAAACCCCTGTTCATTTCAATTTGTATAATAATGGATACATGTGTCATTATTTGTCAAGATTGTTAATGACTGAATGGTGAATACAATCTTTAAACGTTTAAGAAATGTGAATTTTTGGGCCCCCAGCCCCATAATAAGGACTATTTGCAGTTCAGTTCCCTATTGTATTTTAATATTGGCTATCAAGTTGTCATATACAAAGTTTGGTTAAGATCCAACAATTTACACAGTAGCTAGCGCTTAAACTAATTTTAATATAGCTCATATAAGCAAAAAATGACATTATGGGCCCCCGGCGCCCCATGAGTGTTAAATTTAGAAAACAAAGTTGCCAGTTACCATCCCAGGTAGGTACTTAACAGTCTCCAAAAATTTCATGACGATCGGATGAATGGTTTAGTCTGCTATAAAGGACATGCACACACACACACAGACATACTTTGATTTTTATATATATAGATAGATAGAAAATATAAGAAAAAAGACATTTAGGGCCCCTGGGCCCATTTGGTGATAGATGTAAATTTCAAAAACCATTTCATTTAATTAAGTTTCCTCATAGATATATTCCTCAAGATCGTGAAAAATTGAATGGGGGAAAATACATTAAACATACACGAAGAAAAGACATTGGGGGCCCCCGGCTCCGAAAGAATGGATATTTGAAGTTATGTGCCCTATAGTATTTTAATATGGGCTACCAAGATTTTATATTCAAATTTTGGTTTAGATCCATTCATTTACTCAGTAGCTAACGCATAAACTAATTTTTATATGTCTTATATAAGCAAAAATAATACATTAAGGGCCCCGGGGCCCATTCAGTGCAAGATATAAAGTTCAAAACCCCTGTTCATTTCAATTTGTATAATAATGGATACATGTGTCATTATTTGTCAAGATTGTTAATGACTGAATGGTGAATACAATCTTTAACGTTTAAGAAATGTGAATTTTTGGGCCCCCAGCCCCATAATAAGGACTATTTGCAGTTCAGTTCCCCTATTGTATTTTAATATTGGCTATCAAGTTGTCATATACAAAGTTTTGGTTAAGATCCAACAATTTACACAGTAGCTAGCGTTTAAACTAATTTTTATATAGCTCATATAAGCAACAAATTACATTATGGGCCCCCGGCGCCCCATGAGTGTTAAATTTAGAAAACAAAGTTGCCATTTACCATCCCAGGTAGGTACTTAACAGTCTCCAAAAATTTCATGACGATCGGATGAATGGTTTAGTCAGCTATAAAGGACATGCACACACACACACACACAGACATACTTTGATTTATATATATATAGATAGAAGATATAAGAAAAAAGACATTTAGGGCCCCTGGGCCCATTTGGTGATAGATGTAAATTTCAAAAACCATTTCATTTAATTAAGTTTCCTCATAGATATATTCCTCAAGATCGTGAAAAATTGAATGGGGGAAAATACATTAAACATACACGAAGAAAAGACATTGGGGGCCCCCGGCCCCGAAAGAATGGATATTTGAAGTTATGTGCCCTATAGTATTTTAATATGGGCTACGAAGATTTTATATTCAAATTTTGGTTTAGATCCATTCATTTACTCAGTAGCTAACGCATAAACTAATTTTTATATGTCTTATATAAGCAAAAATAAGACATTAAGGGCCCCGGGGCCCATTCAGTGCAAGATATAAAGTTCAAAACCCCTGTTCATTTCAATTTGTATAATAATGGATACATGTGTCATTATTTGTCAAGATTGTTAATGACTGAATGGTGAATACAATCTTTAACGTTTAAGAAATGTGAATTTTTGGGCCCCCAGCCCCATAATAAGGACTATTTGCAGTTCAGTTCCCTATTGTATTTTAATATTGGCTATCAAGTTGTCATATACAAAGTTTGGTTAAGATCCAACAATTTACACAGTAGCTAGCGCTTAAACTAATTTTAATATAGCTCATATAAGCAAAAAATGACATTATGGGCCCCCGGCGCCCCATGAGTGTTAAATTTAGAAAACAAAGTTGCCAGTTACCATCCCAGGTAGGAACTAAACAGTCTCCAAAAATTTCATGACGATCGGATGAATGGTTTAGTCTGCTATAAAGGACATGCACACACACACACAGACATACTTTGATTTTTATATATATAGATTTCTTTACAGTGCTAATCACCACACGATTTTTTAACTACTTTTAGAAAGCAGCGCACCAAATTACCGCACCAAAAATATCTCTTTGAGTCAGTCAGCACTGTTTACAACACAAATGCTGACGTCATAGGTCTCCTATTTAGAAGACAAGACCAATGAATACGTCTGGGACAGATTAAACTCTATTGCGGGTCATCAAGAAACCATTATAACAACAATTAAGAGAAGTAAGATGGCATTGTTCGGTCATGTACTGCGACATGGTACCCTGACAAAAATTAACATTCAAGGCACTGTAGAAGGGGGCCGGGGAAGAGGTCGACAACGGAAAAGCTGGCTGGACATTATAAACAAATGGACAGGGATGAAATTGCATGAATTATTGGCCGCCGCTAAAAATAGGCAAATGTGGAGATCGTTATCTGTTGATGTGTCCATGTGCTCCCCCTAACGACCGCAACTGTCACGGGGCTGATGATAATGATGTATATGACTTATGCAATTTTAGTTGGTATAACTTATTAAAATATGTGTATGTGTGTAATAGCGTGTATGTGTGAGTTTGTTATTGTGTGTGTTTAGTTAATTGATTGCAATGAAAATATAACTATACAATACAATTGTAATGTCAATTTTATTGATGCACAAAACTTTATGCCTAGTTGAAGAACAGGAAAAAATGTTATTGCGTTATCATGGATGGCGTGCAACAAGATTGTACTTCCCGTGAGCGCACCACAAAGCACCAGTGCTGGCGTCTTTTATTATAATATTTTTCTTGATAAACTAAGATGAGAATATTAATGATATCTTCTAAAATTAAAATTGTATTTAACTATAATTGACTGCTCCTTGAGAAGTAGTACTAAACATCTGTGCTGACTAAATATGTCTTTGCATAACACTTTAATGGATGTATAGTAATATTTTATTTTTGGGAAAATAAATCTATTAAAATTATGTTCATTTCAAGTTAAGTAAACTGCTAAATTTATAATTTACTTTTACATATACTCATATCTAAATATTTTGACCCCGAACATTCTTGACCACTGGCTCTATTTTATCCAAGTGGCACGCCACTTGATCTCGATCCCTGTAATTAGGGATACAATGTAAATATAATTCACCTTCCCCGATAAACTTTTATTTTGTCTTTAAAAAAAACAATTTGATGGTTCATACCTCTTATAACTTGAAACTTTTCTTGAAATTATAACTTAAAGTAGAAAAGCATAAACTAGCCATACAGTTTTATGGCCGTTGAAAAATTTAGAAAATTTGCAAACTTAAAAAAATTCACATGATGAAATCTACACACAAACTTTCTGTAAAAATATAAATAAAACACATTTATTTCCAATGTCTTAATGAAATGAGAATGTAGTCTGTACACATTTAAAAACAACTATGTGAATGACACGTAGACTGAAGACTTGACATTTTATAGAAAATTACCATCATAACACGTAGACTGAAGACTGAAAATGTTATAACAGATGCCAATATTAGATACCGGATAGTTTTTATAGTATGCTTTAGGGTGTGATGTTATGTTAATTTATTAACATGTATTTCTATTTTGTTACGATCCGTTGGAAACTTATGACACAACCAATGATTGGCTAAGAAAGATTGAAAAGTTAATGTGTGAAATAAATATGTGTAGGAAAGCAAATTAGGAACTTAAAAAGAAAACAGTAAAAACTCGCTTATGAATTAAAGAGTTAATAACATAATTTTGATGATATAAAGAAGCAGCGAATTTTTATTTTAAAAAAATTGCTATATTTTAGCTTTCAAAAATAATTGCATTGTTAATAAGAATTATTGGGTAAGATTTATTATAAAAATACAATCAATGTCTTTAAGAAAATGAAGATAAAAACATCGTGTTTTGTTTCCGCGTTAATTTGTGTATTTGTTTGCTTGTTTGTTTGTTTGTTTGTTTTTTTTTGTTGTTGTTTTTTATTTTAAATTTCAATTGACGTTTCAGATTTCCTTTAATTTTATGAACTATAAAAAAAACCTATTTATTTCGAGTAAATGTTTCTTTATTATGTGTTTTTTTTTATATCATCAATTTGGGGCACACGACTATAAATCTATATTGCAATTTATTTTTTAAGCGGAGCATACAATCTAAAAAAATTATTTTGACTGCAGTTATTGCCTCTTTACATGCACATATAAAGACTCTCAATGTGAATATATGAGAAGACATCTCAATGTGAATATATGAGAAGACATCTTAACAATATCCCATGGGAAGAGAACTCAACATCAAACAAAGTGAAGGAATCTGATTGCGTGTTCGTGACCAATTGTATTGTTTGGCAAAACAAAGTCTCACTGTTCACATGTTTCGTAATCTACCCATGTATTCCACAGTTTCGTAATCTACGCATGTATTCCACAGTTTTCGTAATCTACCCATGTATTCCACAGTTTCGTAATCTAAGCATGTATTCCACAGTTTTGTAATTTACCATGTATTTCACAGTTTTGTAATCTACCCATGTATTCCACAGTTTTGTAATCTACCCTATGTATTTCCACAGTTTTGTATTCTACTCATGTATTCTACAGTTTTGTAATCTACCGTTGTATTCAAAAGTTTTGTAATCTACCCATGTATTCCACAGTTTTCGTAATCTAAGCATGTATTCCGCAGTTTTTTAATCTACCCATGTATTCAACAGTTTTGTAATCTACCCATGTATTCCACAGTTTTGTAATCTATCCATGTATTCCATAGTTTTGTAATCTACCTATGTATTCCACAGTTTTGTAATCTACCCATGTATTCCACAGTTTTGTAATCTACCCATGTATTCCACATGTTTGTAATCTACCCATGTATTCCACAGTTTCGTAATCTACCCATGTATTCCACAGTTTTGTAATCTACTCATGTGTTATTGCTGCGGTGATCAAACTGATAGTGCGCTGGGCTGTCGAACCAAGATTCTAAAAAATAGTCACGGTTTCGATTCCACAGTGCTGGCAAGTTCCCCGAGTTAACCTAGCTCCCATTAGTAGACTTTCCGGTTGATGAGGCTCGTTAACCTTGGCTGGTAGTTCATCTAGGAGAAGGAAACTCTCCGCTGCCTTGCGGCTACACCCGCTACCCGGAAAAGGCTAAGGGAGTAAAACCCTGACATAACAAAAAAACAGGAAAATTGAGCACCTACAGGTGGTCTTACATAAGACTTATTTACATTCCGGCAGCTCCTGTGACACCAATGGCACCAAGCTGCATCACTGCAATTTGTGACGTGCAGAGGGGGGATATGCTAATTCTCCCAGGCTTGCATCACCTCTGGAGAGGACACTCCAGAGTCGCAGCAAGGTGTCGAAAAACATAGGAAGCAGCAGTTACCGGTTCTAAGCCAAAATTAAATTAAAAACTCGTACCACACCAAGAAAAAGGGATGTCCATGCATCAACACCTTCTACATGAAAGACACTGTAAAAACGCAGCTGTTCACTAACAAAGTGCACGAAGGTCTCTCAAAGACGTCCACATACTTCACAATTGACTCCAAATGGACGCATCACAAAGACATTATATATACATCTGCGTTAAATGCCTTCGGCAAATCATCTCACAAAAACACGGACTGGTTTGATGCACATTGGGACGAGATGAAACTGTCACTGAAGCCAAAAGTAAAGCACTTATGGCCTACATCCGACAGACTGCATGCTTTAAAAACAGCCAAGTCGCATGCCCAAAAAGTCGAACGTCAATGTGCCAATACCTTGTGGCTTAACCTCTGCTCGAGCATACAGTGAGCTGCAGACATGGGCAATGCCAAAGCCATGTACGAAAATATAAAAAAAAACCTGGCCCTCTGACGTCCAAAGTTGCCCCCCCCCTGAAGTCCAAAAGTGGAGAAATTATGCAAGACAAGTCAGCGCAGCTGAAACGGTGGGTTGAGCATTATCAGGAACTGTTTGCAACAGTTACCACAGTCTCCAGCTCCAGATGACATCCCAGCTATGCCACCCATGGAAGAACTTGATGTCGTGCCCACACAGGAAGAGCTGAGCAAGGCAATAGACTGCCTAGGTTGTTGAAAAGCCCCTGGGAATGATGGCATACTATCAGAAGCTCTAAAGAGTGGCAATACAGCTTTACTCAAACTTTGCACGAGCTTCTTTCACTCTGTTGGGAACAAGGCTACATCACACAGGACCTTACAGATACAAATATAGTGACACTAAGAACAAGGGCGATTGAAGTGACTGCCATAACTATCGCGGCATCTCCCTCCTTAGTATTGTGGGTAAGACCTTTGCTCGTGTCATACTAACACGATTACAGAGCTTAGCCTCCCGAGTTTATCCAGAATCTCAGTGCGGTTTCCGGGCTGATCGGTCTACCATAGACATGGTGTTCTCCATACAGCAGCTAAAGGAAAAATGCATAGAGAATTAGATGCCACTATACATTGTCTTTGTGGATCTTACGAAAGTGTTTGATTTAGTCAGCCGCAACGGGCTATTCCAAATCAAAGAAGAAATCGGATGTCCACCTATATAAAATTTATTTTATTTTAATTATTTCCATAAATTTTGATTATGGTTTAATGATTGTTAGCCTTATCGGCGAGCAGATTTATGTGTCATGCAGTTAAGTTTTTTCCGATTAATCGGTTTATTGTAACATTCACGTATTATACTAATCAGCTTAGACTTAAAGTGGGAATATTCTTTTTTTTTCACTTGTCTTGTATTGATGCATATAGATGTAAATAAAATAAATAAATATCCCTTTAATAAGACAGATGATAAAAACTAAATGTGTGTCTTTCTATGTATTTAGACGTATATCAATATCACAAAAAAGTACAAAGAAGTTATAATAGTATATTTATCTACTACTAGTAGAACTTGACACCTTGTTAAACTCTGTAGATGTTATCTAACATGTTGGGACATACCCCACACACCAAAACACTGGTTCTGATTGTGTCAATGTGTTGATGTATTTTAGACAAAGACATATACTATAATAACTTCTTTGTACTTGTTTGTGATATTGATATACGTCTAAATACAATGATGTCAATGAATTTATTGTGATATTGCAAAATGTTTATATTTACTTAATTACTTGTATGCGAAGATTTTGACATTACCATATAAACAATATTCCCGTTACATGTTCGTTGGTCTGTGTGCAAAAAAATACCGTCTGTAAATGTATGCAGCATTCATTTTATGTCTACAATTTTATATTAAACAATCACATTTATATTTTATTATCAAAATCAAACTTTCGTATTGCTGATTTCTCTTCCCAACTGGTGTCTATGTCCAAAATAGACATATACATATTATTTTAAACTAACCAGCTATTACCTAGAAAATATGAGACCTGAGAGAGTTTGTGAGGCTATTAGAATGTTATTGATGGTTATTGTGAGAAAATTACATTGAATCAGATTATAAAAACTGAGATACAGTTATAATGACATTGAATCAGATTATAAAAACTAAGATACAGTTCACAGAAAGTTAAGGTGCACATATAGGGTATAGAAAGTTTTCGTGTTAATGTCTGAGTTGTTAACGAGATATATAAATAGACAAATAGAAGAACACCAAGATAGGAAGTACAGCTTCCCATAAAATACAACTATGCTACAATAATGTGTGGAGTAGAGCAGAAGTAATGACGTCATTTGCAATAAATAAAATATTTATAAACAAGTAGCCATTTTGTATATAGAAATATATTTCTATTCTATATGTTCTGTAAATTTTCTTAATTATATTTTAAGATTGTTTATTTTTTCCCAATGAATAAAGTGCTAATTATTTTTTTCGGCCTTTTAAGGAGAGTCGTCTAGATATCATTTATCTTGACACCTTGGCTACAAGTGCAAATATGTAAGAAATTCAAAAATCAAGGGATGCAACTAACACTTTTTATACTAAAAATTGTTTATTTTAAATTTAGTAAATAGATTTTGTCAGGTAAGTTCTTTGATACAATCCAGTTTATGTCTTTTTTTTTAAATTTAAAAATTTCAAATAATATGCCTTTATTTCTATAAATTGATTTGAAAAATCTATATATATAAAACAATTCGACCTATAATTTTTAGACAAAAATAAAAACTTAATCCTTGTTTAAACTATCCCTCCGCTGCGTAATTAAAGACTACATATCCTACCGTTTTTATTAAGGTGTTTTACACTTCATTCATTACAAATACTATTAATAAGATTACTTTGTGTAAAATTTTTGATGTAAAAAATTATTTTAAAAACTTGTCTTCGTATTACTGTTTTAGAGATATGTATGTATGCAATGTATGGCAACCATCCGTCCTCATGGGACGATGGCGTGTACTCCTGCTCCTCTGCCCCCCCCCTGCCTACAGATATGTTATTTATTTGAGTATTTAACAATTTTAGCAATTTTTGTTAATTTGAAAATATATTTGTCAGCAAAACTTATCTCATCATTATGGCAAATTTAAAGTAGTAATTATAATTTCTATGCATTTGGGTTTCTTCTGAACTTCCCTCTATTGAATTTCTATTTTTTAACTGACAATTTTGCCATTAAAACATCTCTGATATGCCCTAACGAAGTCTATGTTAACAATAGCTATACAATTGTAACATAAACATGTTACAAAAATATATTGATTTATTTTAATAATTTTTACTTATTTAAAATTAAGAAATAAAGTAAGCAATTTCATTCTTTTTTTATTTGACTCAATTTTTTTTATTAAAGAGTGTAAAATCCACGCATGTTTTATTTGAAATGTTATCCCTTGCTACGCCGGTTGTTAAGCTATGCCTTTTTTAAATGCTTGTTTTATTTATACAATTTAAATTAATTATACACTTGAATGTCTTTTTCATCGATTACGCTCCTCATCTTACGTTAGATTTTCTTAAAGAAATATATTTATCTTTAATTATGTCTGACTAGCGTACAATTTAGTTTTATTACAACCAGAAGGCCGAACTTAAACGTCATAAAAAAATAAATACATAAAAAGTATTTCTGTCATATTTGCACCAACATAAGAAATGTAAGTATATACAGCAGGCACAAAAATAACATTTATGATGTCTCCCTACAGTATGAAATATGCAGTGCCTGTATATGACATTTGTGAAATAAATTATACCTTAAATAATATTTTAAGTGCCCCTTTGATTTAAATCAGTGGTTACCAAACTTTTTTGGCCTACCGCCCACTTTCCAGAAAATATTATTACTCAGCGCGATTTTTAAAATTATTATTCTAACACAGGTATGGGCAAACCATGGCCCGCGGGTCACATGCGGCCAACCAGAGTATATTATGCGGCCCTTAGGCATGTACACGTGGCCATCTTATGTCATGTTAATCATTGTTTTTGCTTAGAATTTGTAATGATATTTTTGCAATTTTATTCCGAGCGTTTTATTCGAATCTAGATATATATAATCGGTTTAATGGCTCCAGAATCATTAGTCATTAATTGTTAACATACCTATTTGAAATTACATTTCAGCTCAACCGGAATAGGCTTTTGATTACGAGTTACACTTCGATATTTCGAACAGTTTTGAAAATTTGTAATTTAAAAGCAAACTAACGTTGATTTAACAAAAAGTGCTACCAAAATGTGAATGATTGAGTACGAATGTCTTTTTTAAAATGACGAATTAACTGTTACATATTGCTTCACGGCGTTGGGAGAAAGCAGCCTGCTTGCTGTGCCGTAAGTGTGTGAGCATTTTTAAGGAGTACGACTTAAAAAGATACCACCAAACAAAATGTTTGTATTTCGGGCGCACTTTAACGAACCAAGAAAAAAGGTAAATGCAAAAAGTTTGTTAATAATTTAAAGAAGCAGCAAAATGTTTTCACCAAACAGTCTTAAATACAAGATGCTGCAACCAAAGCCAGTTTGTAGATGTCCTATAAGATCGTAAAACGGACCAAAGCTTTTTCTGACAGTGTGACCAGAACAGAAAACATTATTTGACACAATTTCTTTATCAAGGGAACTGTAGTCAGGCGTTTTGAAAAAAAAATTAGTGACAATTTTATGTACCAACTTCGAGATGCAAGCAAATACTTTTTGTGATACTCTCGCAGTGAATTAAAGTACCAATGTAGAGGAACAGCACAATTGTTGGTATTTATACGGGGAATAAATCCTCATTTCGAGCTTAACGAAGAATTACTTAGTGTTAACCACTCAAAGAAACAACTATAGGCCAGGATTTATTTAGTGATGTTGAGAACTGTGTTAACATATCTATGTTGGTTTGGAACAAGATGGCAAGTGCAATAACCGATGGAGCGCGGGCTTTAACTGGAAAAAGTAGTATGAACAATACATTTTTTAACGATTAATCGACCCACCACTTATAAATCTACTGGAAGTAAAAGAATATTTCGGCCCATAAATATAAACTAATTTCCGGACGATTACACGAACATTTTGGTTTTTAACTATTGACTGACGTGACTTTTCAAAATGTTGATAAAGCTTATTGTGTCCATTGAGAGAAATCGTTTGCCTACCATGCAATGTTCCCTCTAAGTCTAAGCTTCGTTGGTCCGTGTGCAAAGTTGCACACAGTCCATTTTTTTTGCAATATTTTACAAAATTTGCTGCGTGGTGATTCTAAACTCATTCGTGGCGTCGGTAAAATATCTGCGCAGCGGCGCTGCTTAAAGGAAACATTGCTACCATGGTTCTAGCACTTCGCTTACATATCATCTGCAAACTAAACATCCTATACAGTATCATAAACTTCAGCTGAGACAATCTAAAGCTATGTGAAAGATTGTTCAGCTCGGCTGGTTATATTGTCAATAAGACCCACTCATCACTTAAACCAAATAATGTCAATACACATGTCTCTTGGCGTTGTTGGTTAAAAGATGTCATATAAAGAAGACATTCCAGTAATATTTTGATTTTCGACAAGTACGTTTAATAAATGTTACTCGTGACACCATAAATTTCAATTTTTGAATTTAGTCGAAATTAACGATAAATTAATCATTAATTTTTCAAAAGATAACGATTAAATTTAAATTAATCTTTAACAGCCCTATAAACCTTTTTATCTGGCAGTCCTACTTCATTTGAAGCGGCTCTGGTCGGCACTTGTGGCCTCTCCCAATGTATGTCCCTATAACGCTTCTGTTGTTAACCTCCAGTGAGGACAGACATGGGGACTACAACGGAGGGGGCCACCACAAGGAATTTATAGGGGCTATCACATGGACATAACAGTTGCCACCACTGGGACTATAGCGGGGCCCGCAACGTGGACTTTGATGGGCCGCCACGGGGACTATGACTGCGCCACGTGGACTAAAATTGGGGCCGCCACGGGGACTATGACAGGGGCAACCACGAGGACTATGACAGGGGCAACCACGAGGACTATGACGGGGGCCACCACGAGGACTATGACAGGTGCAACCACGAGGTCTATATCGAGGGGCCGCCACGGGGATTATTACGGAGACCGTGACGAGGACTATGACGGGTGCCGCCACGAGGACTATGACGGGGGCTGCAACCGGTTTTGTCACTGGGTTACCTGGTTTGTTGATGTGATCCCTCACCCTACCTCATGCCTCCTTTACCATCCCCTGTCACACGGTTGCTTTTTTCCGCATTTGCTATTTTAAAGCTCATTTGTCCCTTTGTAATTATTGTTCAAACTTTTAAAAAAAATATAAATCCCGAGGTTTATATCTTAAATCAAAGAACAAACAGATAATAACAATATCAATAGATTAATAAGAGTTTATTCTAAGTTTATGTATAAAGTAAAATCCATCAAATCAGGTATTTTACATTTATTCAATCAAATATCACTGTCTGACAATAATTTTATAGTCTTAATTTATGTGTGTCATTGACAATAACATTATAGTTTATGTTAAATTATGAAAATAACCGTTGTATCACCCGTTAAAAATGACGGAAATTTTCAAAATATATATATTTCAGCTAATCCTATTAATTTTGAAAAAAATACACTCCAAAATAAAATGTAATGTAATACAGAACTTTCAGTTAATTAATTTATTTTCAATTTATTCATATATTTCCATATTTAACAATTTTATGCGAACGTTCGAAAAGAGTTATTTTTGGTGCACTAGTTTGGTAAGCTGGTTTTAAAAATTATTAGCGTCACGGACGGGACTGGGACGGACGGGACATACATAGCAAATTATGTACATTGATTAGTATTTATTTATGTTTTAACTTTTGTTTGAATTTTCATTTAAATCCTGAGATTTATTTTTCAAAAAAACGTCCAAGCAGATAATACCAACATTAATAGTTTGATTAAAACGAGTCTAATGTAAACTCTATTTTTGCAATTTAAAAGTTGGTTTTTTTTTGTTTTGTTTTTTGTTTTTTAAAACTAAATCAATGCATAATTACTTTAATGTCTTTTTGAATGATTTTTACGAAGCAGAACTTTTTGGCGCCGCCGTTTTGGTCATACCTTCTTAAAGAATTGTTTTATGTGTACGAGTGTTTAGATTGTGACAAAATTCGTCTGATATATGTTTTGTTTTAAGTAATAAGTTATTATAAACACTCTTTAACTTTAAGGGAAAAAACATGATTATCAATTCATAAAGCTGTTTTCAAAAACCATTGACTTAAGCTAGTGCTTGAGTTGTGCGCGATAACCATAACGAAACTGTCCATAGATAGAAAAAAACTTACGAGCACGAGTTGTGACGCAAACGAAAGACAACTGGCAGCTTTCTATCTCGGTAGTGTGAGGGATGCCATTGGCTACAGTACCCCTGTCCAGGCTTTTGCCAACCAAACGGCTCTAGTGGGACTGGACAGAATACGAAAAAAAAACAAAAAAAACAAAAAAACTTTTCGTTATGAACCGAGACCATAGCCGCAGTAGAAATTATGTCATATAGAATAGGACTGCTATAAAGCTTTTAAATGAATGAAACATACACAAACAAATTGTGAATTCAATACAATTAACAGAAGGTTTATTGATTAACTAATTAATACAAAAGTAAATTTTTCGTCTAATGACTGGGTCAGTACCAATAACATACAATATAATTACGACGGGTAAATAGGAACAGACTTAAAAGACCGTCCATCGTGGATACAGGGAACGAATTTCGTCTGATCACCGAAAGGGGAACCACATGAAAGCTTTGAATCGCCTGAACTAAATATGACACTGGCTAATGTGCCGGTGACAAAATCCAGGCCAGTAGAGAAGCAGCACGACGAGTATCTGACCACAATAGAGGCTTACGGCGACTGTAAGGTTCAAGTCTTTAGTGATTAGACACTATCACCCAGATGAGGACTGGACACAATAGAGGCTTACGGTGACTGTAAGGTTCAAGTCTTTAGTGATTAGACACTATCACCCAGATGAGGACTGGACACAATAGAGGCTTACGGCGACTGTAAGGTTCAAGTCTTTAGTGATTAGACACTATCACCCAGATGAGGACTGGACACAATAGAGGCTTACGGCGACTGTAAGGTTCAAGTCTTTAGTGATTAGACACTATCACCCAGATGAGGACTGGACACAATAGAGGCTTACGGCGACTGCAAGGTTCAAGTCTTTTGTGATTAGACACTATCTCCCAGATGAGGACTGGACACACTATAGGCTTACGGCGACTGCAAGGTTCAAGACTTAAGTGATTAGAAACTATCACCCAGATGAGGACTGGACACACTATAGGCTTACGGCGACTGCAAGGTTCAAGACTTTAGCGATTAGACACTATCTCCCAGATGAGGACTGGACACACTATAGGCTTACGGCGACTGCAAGGTTCAAGACTTTAGTGATTAGAAACTATCACCCAGATGAGGACTGAACACAATAGAGGCTTACGGCGACTGTAAGGTTCAAGTCTTTAGTGATTAGACACTATCACCCAGATGAGGACTGGACACAATAGAGGCTTACGGCGACTGCAAGGTTCAAGTCTTTAGTGATTAGACACTATCACCCAGATGAGGACTGGACACAATAGAGGCTTACGGCGACTGTAAGGTTCAAGTCTTTAGTGATTAGACACTATCACCCAGATGAGGACTGGACACAATAGAGGCTTACGGCGACTGTAAGGTTCAAGTCTTTAGTGATTAGACACTATCACCCAGATGAGGACTGGACACAATAGAGGCTTACGGCGACTGCAAGGTTCAAGTCTTTAGCGATTAGACACTATCACCCAGATGAGGACTGGACACAATAGAGGCTTACGGCGACTGTAAGGTTCAAGTCTTTAGTGATTAGACACTATCACCCAGATGAGGACTGGACACAATAGAGGCTTACGGTGACTGTAAGGTTCAAGTCTTTAGCGATTAGACACTATCACCCAGATGAGGACTGGACACAATAGAGGCTTACGGCGACTGCAAGGTTCAAGTCTTTAGCGAATAGACACTATCACCCAGATGAGGACTGGACACAATAGAGGTTTACGGCGACTGTAAGGTTCAAGTGTTTAGCGATTAGACACTGTCACCCAGATGAGGACTGGACACTGTCCCACACAGAACTACCTGCATAGGTTTGACACAGTAGGGATAATGGCTGTCGATCATGTGGCAGCTCAGAGGTGACGGTCTGATAGAAAGTCCTGCGCTTGCCTGGCATATGGATAAGTATCTTTTTACCGATGTCTGCTTGATGAGGCTTGTCAGTGATAAATTGAGCTCATCTTTATACCGATGACTGCTTGATGAGGCTTGTCAGTGATAAATTGAGCTTATCTTTATACTGATGTCTTGCTTGATGAGGCTTGTCTGTGATAAATTGAGCTTATCTTTATACCGATGTCTACTTGATGTGGCTTGTCTGTGATAAATTGAGCTTATCTTTACTCCGATGTCTGCTTGATGAGGCTTGTCTGTGATAAATTGAGCTAATCTTTATACCGATGTCTGCATGATGAGGCTTGTCTGTGATAAAATGAGCGTATCTTTATACCGATGTCTGCTTGATGAGGCTTGTCTGTGACAAATTGAGCTTATCTTTATACTAGGGCTGCGGAAATTATCGATTAATTTCTCGATTAATCGTTAAAAATTGTATCGATTAAATATCGATTAAAATAATTTTAATCGATAAAAATTCGATTAAAATTTAAGAAAATATAATAATATTTTTTAATTTTTTTAGTAATAAATAATTAATTATTAATAATTAATAATAATTTATATATATTTTTAACGTATAAACATCTCCTGCGTATTATTAGTGAAGGGAAACAGGGGAAATAACTCAAAACTTTTTTTTAAAAGTCAATTACCGGTTTTTGTTACTTCCCTTGAAATGTTCAGTTTAATGACGTCATACATTTCTATTTTTGGCTTTAATCGAAATTAATCGATAACAGCCCTACTTTATACCGATGTCTGCTTGATGAGGCTTGTCTGTGATAAATTGAGCCTGGTCCTAAATGCGTAGAGCTCGACCACAAAATGGATTTGCATTTATTTATTTTAATACTACGATATTTCAAGAAATTGATTCATATTACTTATTTGGGTTTGATAATTTTGATCAATAGAAATAATATATAATTTAAGAGAATGTTATGGTTCTAAAACACAAAATGAGAGGGACAGTGGGACACATCACCCAAATAGTTAGTGTCTAATATAAAGAAAGAAAAAATAAGTGTCAATTTTAATGAGTAGCTAGAAGGAATTTGAATAGACAAAGATAAGTAAGATAGAAATACAGCGTAACATTACATGCAACAATAAAAAAACAATAGCTTTGGACAGAGTTAATGACGTCATTTAATATTATTTGAATCAGAAATAACAACACACACAAATGGCTGCCACTTTTATAAATAATTTTATTATTATTATTTTTTTTTACTTTGAGTTCATTTAAATTTTAACTATCAAGTGAAGTATATTTACACTTGTTGTATGTCATATAAATGATAACGTATGTATAAGTATTATTTTAAGTATTTGCACTTTACTTCTCTAGTTCTCAAAGTTATGCCGTCAATGAAAAAACAATAACCCATTGAATGTGTTGCTTGGTATCAAGAGAATTATTTTATGTATTGTTTTATTATACATACAAGTGGAAAAGCCCTCCAAGGCTAAGGCTCACATACACGCATAGTTCGTGCGTTGTTTCGGAAATTGACGCTCTGTGCTAAAACAATGACGTCATAAAATATTTTTTACAGCGAACATTTTTAATTTATTTATAAAAAATGTAGCGTGCCTTTCGAGCGTGCGTATTTTTGCGCGCCTTTCGATGGGGAGACAAACGCATAGGAAGGGCGATTATGTATTAGATTATTTGTAAAAAAATGTTCATTAAAGAATACATTTATTTAATTGAGCTTTTTTATATATTAAACTTGACATAAAAAATTTGCAACATAACTTTAGTTATTACTCTGTATTATCTGTATATATTGAATTACAATTTTTTATGAAAAAATTGAAAACTATGATATAAATACAATCTTAAATATTTAATACTCAATTAAAACTTCACTTTGCCCATGTTTCTCCTCCTCGGTTTTTAAAAGTGCTATCCACTTTAATTCGTTCCTATAATTAGGAATTCATTCACGAATAGACTCTGAATATCTGAAGTAACAATTGCGCATAATTAAAAAAAATATCCCATTTGAATAAGAGTAGAGATACTCTAATAATAACACGTGGAAGTTCCTACAGTTTTATAATGACTTTATGTGTTAAGTCGTAAACATTTATTTCTAATTACAGGATTAACGCTTAATCTAAAACAAGAATAAGGCCAGTTTGTATATTCCATTTTGTAGAATTTTCTCTGTCAAATTCATCTTAAGAGACTCATTACGATACAATTCAAGGAGGTACCACTAAAATAGTACTTTCATTATAATTGCTCCTTAAATTTAAAGCTATTCAATTTTCGTAATCTATAGTTAGCAATGATCTCATGTAATGGTATTTTAAAATAGGGAATATAACATCCGTATTTGTTATTCTTATCTTCACCCTTGGAATGCCAACTTAAAACCATTGTTGATTTTTAGCTTTCAAACGATTTCCTGACTTTACAAAAGACTTTACTTAAGGAGAGGTACAATGGAGAGAGTGTGTTGGTCAGTGAGTCACAAAATGTTATAACCAGCTGATCTTAACCCTAGGAGGGTATGATCTATAGAAGTGCTGGCGAACCTATGGCACGCGTGCCACAGTCGTCATGCAGAGCCTCATCAGGCGGCACGCGACTAAATTATTACTTCCTTAATCAAACCAGCTAAGCCAAACCCACTTTCTCGGGTTTCATTGGAGTGTTGACACTTTGCTATAAATAAGTTGGATTTTGGTTGAATTTTGGCACACTCCCAAAAAGTGTTTGCCACTTCTGATCTATATGATCACACTTTAAAACAAAACTGATTATTTACATCTGGTTACTTCACTCTCAGACTATTCCCATTAATTAGTTGTATCTTTTATTTGAACAGACAATGTACACGTAGTCGATTAATTGCTGGTAAGACTTAATAAGTTATTTGAAGGCTCTAGTATTCCCTTTTTTAAAATAAATTAAATTTTATTATGACTTCAACTCACAGGAAGTCATTTTTTTCAAATTGTTTTTAATGATGATTTATTCCAAATTTTACATTGTATTTTCTGATTAAAGAATAGAAACAAACTTTTCTTGTGCCACTATATATATATATATGAATGATTATTAAATAATCAAATACCATTAAAATAACCAGCAAAATTAATTATGCAAGAATATTTCCCTATTATTTTTATTTTTCTATTACATTTAGGGCCACCAAATTCACTTCGCCTAGGGCCTCCAATTTCCTTAAGCCGACCCTGAACCTACCCTCGACCATAACGTACTCACGTATGATATTTATTTGTTAATAATCTTCTTACCCTGATCAACTTAACTCACACAGTCAACTTTTCATCTATATTGTGTATTTCTGATTCAGGAATACATTACACGGTATTTAATAACATCGCTTGTACAAGAAAAGACAACTCCCTTCAGTCAACATTTTGACTTATCTAAGTCAGGACATCGCTTCTTTGGTCTCACGGTGAGCACCATTACACATACATATAATACATACATTTGGTCTCAAGGCGAGCACCATTACGCATACATATAATACATACATTTGGTCTCAAGGCGAGCACCATTACACATACATATAATACATACATTTGGTCTCACGGCTAGCACCATTACACATACATATAATACATACATTTGGTCTCACGGCGAGCACCATTACACATACATATAATACATACATTTGGTCTCACGGCGAGCACCATTACACATACATATAATACATACATTTGGTCTCACGGCGAGCACCATTACACATACATATAATACATACATTTGGTTTCACGACTAGCACCATTACACATACATATAATACATACATTTGGTCTCACGGCTAGCACCATTACGCATACATATAATACATACATTTGGTCTCACGACGACCACCATTACACATACACATAACACATACATTTCACCACTGTTACCATGGAACACCCAGCTCCCATACTACCATAATTCATATTTTACTTTCTAATATTTATTACACCATTCAACATTTACTTACATAAAGCCTAATAATGTTTTTTCCTCATCATGTAAAGTTATATCAAGGTACGAAAATATGAAGAGACCTAAAAAAACAATTAGATATTAAATGTTATTGGAAACAATCTCTTGTAGGTTCTATAATCCCCCCCCCCTTTTTATTGTAATGCACATAAGTTTATTGCACTAGATTAGTTCTCGAGGAGTTATATAAAAACAAGGAAATATCATTACTTTTATAACCTCAAGGGAGCCTTTTATATTTATACAAGAAACCGCTAAATTTAAAATAGTTTGTGTCATAACATAAATGTTTTATTAACTGAATCTTATCTTATCTTATCTGTTTCATACGCTCCTCTATACAGAAGATTATTGCGTCCTACGCTTATCTATGGTTTGTGTTTAGTCCTGCATTCTAATTAGTTTTAAATGTTGATAAAGTGTTGGCTTTCCTGGTTTCTTCAGGCAACACATTCCACGCCCGAATTCCGGACGGGAAGAACGAAAATTTGTATGTGTTTGCTCTTGCATACGGAATAAGAAAGGTGTTTTTATCCTTATGTCTATCTGAGGGTTGTATTAAGTTATCTCTGTGTTGTATTTCTAAATTAGAGTTAATTGCTTTATGTATGATTACTACTTTACTCTTGGTTCTTCTATCCTCTAGTGTTTCAAGGTTTAATGATTTGTTTTTATAGTATATTTCCTTATAGAGTTTAGCATAAACATGTACATTAAATTAGTAAATTTTAAGGTTTTCTGTCCCGATTTCAATTTCAAAGCACTGATGTACATTCTGTTCATAAACACATTCCAGATCGGTGCGCATTATATTAAACATGTTTTACGACACAACTACAAATTTGTAGTTTTGGATGGTCTTGCACTGCGTATTATAATGAACATTCTTTTAGTTACGTCTTAGACATAAAAGATTTATAGTCAAATACTTGTTTTTTTACGGGTTTTTTAAAATTTAACTTGTGTACATTAGACTTTGATTTGGCTTACAACGCTTTACCGAATGTTTTAGTTTTCATATGAAGAAATAAAAAAATCTCTAGAAGATGGTAACTGACTTGAGGTTGCATAAACAGATAGAATATAACTAAGATAGATAGCATCTTAAATACATCAATACTCTACAACCCGTTGCGTAGAGCAAAACTAATGACGTCATTTATAATTATTAACATATTTTATAAACCAAAAGGAGGTCGCTTTGTATTTATATTGTTAATCTTATTATGTTAATAATCTAATATGTTAATCTAAATTTTAAATGTAAATAATGGTGCCACTTTAATGTCCATAGGATAATGTAACAGTTATTATTTTCGGCCTTTGATTTTTTTTGTAATTTCTCTATAAATAATTTATCGTGACGTCTATGCCACAATTATAAATATGCAATAATATTCCGTGTGTCAAGGGATGTAATTCTCTTTGGAAGAAATTTAGTTTTTATTATCTAGAACTTAAATAAATACTTAACTATATTGTAGTTTTGATGTTGCAATATAATATGATTAAAAATTTGTTTTAAAAAAATGATTAATTATGCCTAATGTAAATAATTTGCATTTAAATATCTTGGTATTTAAAATAAAAGTAAACTTTTTTTACCAGATATTTATGTAAATTCAATACTCGTGGGAATTTAGCTCCAAAAATCTTGTTCCCATTGCTAACCCAAAGTGTTATAACACTTTTTATCGTTCTGCTAAATAAGACTATTCATTATGTAAATGAAGATCTTAGGAAAAACACCAATATTATAATTTCTTGTTACTATAAATAGACCATAGTTTATACATTTGGAGGCCATTGAATATATTTTAAATAAGAATAGTATAGGGATAGTTATAGTATCCTATCATTATATAATACTACCTTCTTACACGTACAGCTAGAACTTCAGTGCAATTGATCTAATATTATACCTCGTATTGAAATAGTAATATAATATTTCTGCAGTCTATAAATATACATAACATTTTATTTTGTTATTTTCTGTCTTATTACTTTGTGAACGTAAAAAATTAACATTTGTGTTTCCTAAATATCTCTGACGTGACTTAACACAGTTTGTGGCTCTCCTGACTCTATAAAGTTAACATTCACAATTAATTTAAATTTAAAAGAATTGTTTATTTAAGGTCGAAATCAACAACTCATCTTTAATTTTGAACCACTATGCATCCGGTTTTTCTGATTTAAAATGTCAAAATATATATAATTTCAAAAGTTTTGTTTAATGTTCCATTTCAAAAATTTCTTTAAAAAAACTGGTTTTATTCCCATTTTGTATCTTTAAAAAGCATTTTTAAAAAAAAGATATCACACTCAAGAGCATTGCTTTCTTTACAAGACATCTAATAATGTAAGATCAAACCATGAACTTATTTATAACTGTAAATGTTTTAAGCTTAAATAGGCATAAAGAATTTTCCAATCATTAAAAATCAATTCAAGATTCCACATAATACATCAGATGAAAGTGAGATAGCAATGTGAATAAAGAAGAACCCAATATGAGCAGATTTTATTATAGATATAAGAAATAAGCCTTTAAAATATTTTGTGTACTTATAAGTAGTAGTCTAATTATAGAGATTGATTTCAAGTAATCGTTGACTGTTTAAAAATAATTGCAATGACCTTAAGCAAATTTTCAGAGAGGTTTATTTTGACAAGTTATTACATTTAAAACACAAGACTTTGTGGTAAACATCGAGAAAATTTATTATGGCGCTAATTTAAGACCAACCTGATATACTTGTCTCGAAGTGTTACAAGGATTTCAGAAAACAATTCAATTCCAGAACGTGTAATTAGTAGAGGCTCGACATATAGTACATGGACAATTGCCCAAGCTTAGTGCATTGACAAAAAGAAAGATTGTGTTGTGTCACATATAGATATATAGTACATGAACGATAGCCCAAGCCTAATACATGATTACATAGAGTTGCTTAATTCAAATATTTAGTGTAAGTGAAAACTCTAAGATCCCCCGTGCAAGTGACGGTTATCTAATGGACGGCTAAACTCCTATCTGAGTAGAGTTCAGTGAAACATGTAAGTTACGGTTGCCTATTGGACGGCCAAAACTATATCTCAGTGTAACATAGGGGATTGTTGCTTTAAACTTGACAGCCAGTTGACTCAGACTATACTGTTCTGTTGATTCACTAGGACTTGACACTGGTCTATTGACACACTATGACTTGACACTGGTCTATTGACACACTATGACTTGACACTGGTCTATTGACAAACAATGACTTGGCACTGGTCTGTTGACACACTATTACTTGAAACTGTTCTTTTGACTAACTTGGACTTGACACTGGTCTGTTGACACACTAGGACTTGACACTGGTCTGTTGAAACACTATGACTTGAAACTGTTCTGTTGACACACTATGATGACACTGCTCTGTTGACACACTATGACTTGACACTGGTCTGTTGACACTGGTCTGTTGACACTGGTCTGTTGACAAACTATGAATTGATACTGGTCTGTTGACACACTATGACGACACTGGTCTATTGACACACTATGACTCGACACTTGTCTGTTGACACACTATGACTTGACACATCTCTGTTGACACACTATGATGACACATCTCTGTTGACACACTAGGACTTGACACTAATCTGTTGACACACTATGACTTGAAACTGTTCTGTTGACACACTACGACTTGACACTGCTCTGTTGACACACTATGAATTGACACTGGTCTGTTGACACACTATGAATTGACACTGGTCTGTTGACACACTATGAATTGACACTGGTCTGTTGACACACTATGACGACACTGGTCTGTTGACACACTATGAATTGACACTGGTCTGTTGACACACTATGACTTGAAACTGTTCTGTTGACACACTACGACTTGATTCTGGTCTGTTGACACACTATGAATTGACACTGGTCTGTTGACACACTATGACTTGACACTTGTCTGTTGACACAATATGACTTGACACTGATCTATTGACACACTATGACTTGACACTGGTCTGTTGAAACACTATGACTTGACACTGGTCTGTTGACACAATATGGCTTGACACTGGTCTGTTGACACACTATGACTTAAAACTGTTCTGTTGACAGACTACGACTTGACACTTGTCTGTTGACACACTATGATGACACTGGTCTGTTGACACACTAGGACTTGACACTAATCTGTTGACACACTATGACTTGACAATGGTTTGTTTACACACTATGACTTGACACTGGTCTGTTGACATACTATGACGACACTGGTCTATTGACACACTATGACTTGACACTGGTCTGTTTACACACTATGACGACACTGGTCTATTGACACACTATGACTTGACAATGGTCTGTTGTCACACTATGACGACACTGGTCTATTGACACACTATGACTTGACACTGGTCTGTTTACACACTATGACTTGACACTGGTCTGTTGACACACTAGGACTTGACACTGGTCTGTTGACACACCCATGACTTGAAACTGGTCTGTTGACACACTATGACTTGACAATTGTCTTTTGACACACTATGACTTGACACTGGTCTGTTGACACACTATGACTAGACAATAGTCTGTTGAAACACTATGACTTGACACTGGTCTGTTGACACACCCATGACTTGAAACCTGTCTGTTGACACACTATGACGACACTGGTCTGTTGACACACTATGACTGGACACTGGTATGTTGACACACTATGACGACACTGGTCTGTTGACACACTATGACTTGACAATGGTCTATTGACACACTATGACTTGACACTGGTCTGTTTACACACTATGACGACAATGGTCTATTGACACATTATGACTTGACACTGGTCTGTTGACACACTATGACGACACTGGTCTATTGACACACTATGACTTGACACTGGTCTGTTTACACACTATGACTTGACACTGGTCTGTTGACACACTAGGACTTGACACTGGTCTGTTGACACACCCATGACTTGAAACTGGTCTGTTGACACACTATGACTTGACAATTGTCTTTTGACACACTATGACTTGACACTGGTCTGTTGACACACTATGACTAGACAATAGTCTGTTGAAACACTATGACTTGACACTGGTATGTTGACACACTATGACGACACTGGTCTGTTGACACACTATGACTTGACAATGGTCTGTTGACACACTATGACGACACTGGTCTGTTGACACACTATGACTTGACACTGGCCTGTTGACACACTATGACGACACTGGTCTGTTGACACACTATGTCTTGACACTGGCCTGTTGACACACTATTACGACACTTGTCTGTTGACACATTATGAGTTGACACTGGTCTGTCGACACACTATGACGACACTGGTCTATTGACACACTATGACTTGACACTGGTCTGTTGACACACTATGACTTGACACTGGTCTGTCTACACACTATGACTTGACACTGGTCTGTTGACACACTATGACTTGACACTGAACTGTTGACACACCATGTCTTGACACTGGTTTGTTGTTAAAAACAGTAAAAGAAATAGAATTTCTTGAAAGATTTAAAAAAATATATATTGAGAGCTTTGCCATTCCATGGTCTTGGCCAGTTGCTCAATATCGACACCAAACTTTGTCACTTTGTGTTTCACACAATTTCCCGAATGTTCAGGCGTTATGCGACTTCACTGTGGTTTTAACACTGATTTCATGGGAGAGAAAATGTGTTCACTGGAACAAGTTGATCCAAAAGCTGAAAGAAGACCAAGCAAAATCAATATTCTTCACATGTGTAATAATTTGAAAGGGATGTTCAAAATTTGAGAATAAACTGCAGACTTTCCTAGATTTTCATTTTCCAGAGACTTCCGTAGTACAACAAATTTGAATGTCAATAATTTCGAAGATCTGAAGTCAATCTGTTACATTTCAATGTCATCGATATGCATCCAACATAATGGTTCCAACTGGGTAGCTTCCAAATCAATTATATCATGCTTATTGATATACGAAAATAAGGATACATGAACGTTGATGTCTTTAATTCGTTTATCAAGTTCTGCTTTGAGTGCTTCAATGTACTCTTGAATAGCTCAAAGACAACTGACAAATCTGTCTACAATTTTTCCTCGACTAAGCCAGTGAACATGGATGTGTAGCAGAAGATCACCATATTCACACTCATCTTGTAAAATAAACTTGAACATCGTGTGAACTAGTGAAGAGTCAGAAATTATAAAGTTGACTATGTCAAAGACAGTTGTCATCACGGAGACCAAAGTCAGAGATGAGGTCTTTGCACATAGGCTCTCCTGGTGAATAATACAATGAAAATTTAAAAGTTTGCGGTAAAAAGATTTATAACAAGTTTTAAAAATCTTTTCCTCTTGCCACCCATTGCAGCAGCACAATCGTTTGTTGCACATAATAACTTGTTTACGTCTATGTCATATTTAGCTAAAAAAACTAACAAATGCGGGCAAAATGTCATCTGCTTTGTGGTAATAAGGAACACAAGTCTCTTTAAATGTTGATTATTTTCAGGATATATTCCTTTCAAGGTTAAGCGAGACCAATCGTTTAAATCAGTGCTCTCCTCAAGCGCAACACTAAATACTTGAGATTGTTTTAATCCAGATATTTGTTTAGTTGTTACATTTTCAGCTAAATCATTTATACACGCTTCTCAACTGATCTTACAGAATGTGTATTTCTCTAATTAGAAATAATATTGTCTCCTTATTTAAAAAAATAATAAAAATAAAAACTTCAGCACTGCTTGAAAAAGTTTTTTGATGTAGTCTCCGACTGTAAACGGTTTCCCTTTCAAAGCATGGGCGCCCGCAAGGGAGGGGGGGGGCAAGGGGGCGCTTACCCGCTGGATTTATGGATTTTTAAAAATGGACAAAAATAGACTAAAAATGTATTAAAGTAAAGATAAAATAAAGAGAAAAGTAACTAGCTGATACTGATCTCATTTTACTGAGTAATTATTTTTATATTTTCTATATTTCAGAGAATTAGGACGTTCAAAGATCCCTGTTGATGGTAGGACTGGTAATCTGGTCAGGACTGACCAAGATGTGTGAAATGCCCCATGTGGTAGCTTGGATAGATGAATAGACCGAACCGCGTCCAGATGCTCAGATGTGCTAAATTTAGACTCTGTTATGTAAAGGTCAGCGGTGCGAAGCACTGACCAGGGGAAATGATTGCGATTGTCCAAACAAGACCAGGGGCTAACATCACAGAGACCAGAGCGGGTCATGGTACCCCACCCCCGTCTTAATCTGGGGGGTGGTGGTACAAGATGATTCAATCATCATGGTTGACATATTAAATAGTGACGTACTGTAGACCGGGGACTAGACAAAGCCGTGGCATCCTAGACTGATGGAGTTGGTTATAGGACGTGACCAATAACGGACGGAGTTGTTTGCAACGGTGGTAGTAAGGATCATAAATACAATGTATTAACTGTTTATATGCTCAATCTCATATATTTTAAAAGCATTGTTCAGAAATGTTGGTCTTTACAATGCCTGGTTTCTAGCTACCCCATAACAGTGGCCCATCCTTGTATAGTCTCGGTTAACAGCGTGATCACTTGAGCCCTATCGAGGATTTAGGGGAGGGGGCTGAACTGGCTAAAGCCAGGGGTCCCGTGCAGTCTTAATTCGCCCCTGCTTGACCCCTCCAGCACGGATTCATCCCCTCACTGTCAACATTTCCAGAAATGCCATACTTACAATACCTCATAATTATAAATTACTAGCAAAATACCCGCGCTTTGCTGCGGTAAATTAGGATTTCAGTAAGCATTGAGAACCCGCGTAACACAAATTCAAAACACAAATTGATTTCAAAATGGATCATGATGGATATAATATATATATTAACTTCACCGTCTTGTCTGTCTGTCTGTTGTAGTCCCGCAGAAAAACAAAAACGAAAAGTAAAAAAATGACACATTCCCGTGATCCTATCGAGCTGATAATTTAATTTGTTTCCGTCTGCTACCATTGCGGGAGGGTACTCAACAACTGCCCAAAGTTTCATGCTTCCACCTACACGTGAAATAGGAGAATTAGTGATTTACAGTTTTTATATAGCTCATATCAGAAAAAATTACATTTCGGCCCCCGGGCCCAATTATGTGATAATTTATATAATTGTTCCACCTGTTACCATCGCGGAATGTTATCTAACAACTACCCAAAGTTTCATGCTTCTACCTTCTCGGGAATTGGAGAATAAGGGATTTTTAATTTTTATAAAGCCAGAATAAGGAAAAAAAAACGTTTTTGGGCCCCCATGAGTGTGAAATTCAAAATTCTTTTTCACCTGTTACCATTGCGGAAGTGTACTTAACAACTCTCCAAAGTTTCATGCTGCTACCAATACGAGAAATTGGAGAATTAGTGATGAGTCAGTTTTTTATATAAGAAGAAAACTACATTTTGGCCCCCGGCCCCAGTAAGTGATAATCTAGATAGTTTTTTAACCTGTTACCATCGCAGAATGTTACTTAACAACTACTCAAATTTTCATGCTACCTCCTACACGGGAATTAGGAGAATTAGTGATTTTCAGTTTTTATATAACTCATATAAGGAAATAACTACATTTTGGCCCCTGGGCCCCAGTAAGTGAAATTTTGAATATTTTTTCGCCTGTTACCATCGCGGAAGTGTACTCAACAACTTCCCAAAGTTTCATGCTTCTACCTACTCGGGAAATAGGACGATTAGTGATTTTCAAATGTTTATATAGCCCACAGAAGGAAAAAAACGATTTTGAATCCCCGGCCCCCGTGAAGGTGAATTTTAAAATTCTTTTTCACCATTTGTCGTCCAAAGAGGCTACTTGACAATTTCCCAAGGTTTCATGCTTCTACCTACGCGGTAAATCCGAGAATTAGTGATGAGTCTGTTTTAATATAAGAAGAAACTACATTTGGGCCCCGGCCCCCATTAAGTGATAATGTAAATATTGTTTTTACCTGTTACCATCGTGGAAGTGTACTTAACAGCTACCCCAAGTTTCATGCTTCTACCTACACGGGAAATAGGACAATTTGTGATTTTTAGTTTTTGTATAAATCATATAAGGAAAAAACTTCATTTGGGCCCCCGGCCCCCAGGAAGTGATAATTTAATTTTTTTTCCTCCCGTCGCTATCGCTGGATTTTACTCAACAACTTCCCAAAGTTTCATGCTTTTGCCTACTCGAAAAATGAGAAAATTAGTGGTTTCATATTTTATATAGTCCATATAAGGAAAAAAAGCGTTTTTGGGCCCCGGGCCACCAACAGTGTGAATTTTAAAATTCTTATTCGCCAATTATCGTTGAGAGAGTATACTTAGCAAGTTCCCAAAATTTCATGCTAATACCTAACCGGGAAGTTGGAGAATTAGTGATGAGTCAGTTTTTTATATAAGAAAAAACTACATTTGGGCCCCCGCGCCCCGGACACCATTAAGTGTTATTTTAAATATTTTGTTCGCTTGTTACCATCGCGGAAGTGTGCTTATCAACTACCTAGTGTTTCATGCTTCTACCTACACGGGAAATAGGAGAATTAGTGATTTTTAGTTTTTATATAGCTCATATATGGAAAAAACTTCATTTGGGCCCCCGGCCCCCAGGAAGTGATAATTTAAAATTATTTTTTCCCGTTACCATCGCGGGATTGTACTCAACAACTTCCCAAAGTTTCATGCCTCTGCCTACTCGGGAAACAGGAGAATTGGTGACTTTCAAAATTTATATAGGCCATTTAAGAAAAAAAAACGTTTTTGGGCCCCCGGCCCCCATGAGTGTTAATTTTAAAAATCTTTTACGCCAATTTTCGTCGCGAGAGGCTACTCAACAACTTCCCAAAGTTTCATGCTTCTACCTACGCAGTAAATCCGAGAATTAGTGATGAGTCTGTTTTAATATAAGAAGAAACTACATTTGGGCCCCCGGCCCCCATTAAGTGATAATTTAAATATTGTTTTTACCTGTTACCTTTGTGGAAGTGTACTTAACAACTACCCCAAGTTTCATGCTTCTACCTACACGGGAAATAGGAGAATTTGTGATTTTTAGTTTTTATTTAGCTCATATAAGGAAAAACTTCATTTGGGCCCCCGGCCCCCAGGAAGTGATAATTTATTTTTTTTTCTCCCGTTGCTATCGCTGGTTTGTACTCAACAACTTCCCAAAGTTTCGTGCTTTTGCCTACTCGAGAAATGAGAAAATTAGTGATTTCATATTTTACATAGTCCATATAAGGAAAAAAAGCGTTTTTGAGCCCCCGGGCCCCAAAAAGTGTGAATTTTAAAATTCCTATTCGACAATTATCGTCGAGAGAGTGTACTCAGCAAGTTCCCAAAGTTTCATGCTAATACCTACACGGGAAGTTGGAGAATTAGTGAAAAGTCAGTTTTTTATATAAGAAAAAAACTACATTTGGGCCCCCAGACCCCATTAAGTGTAATTTTAAATATTTTTTTCGCTTGTTACCATCGTGGAAGTGTGCTTATCAACCACCCAGTATTTCATGCTTCTACCTACACGGGAAATAGGAGAATTAGTGATTTTTAGTTTTTATAAAGCTCATATTAGGAAAAAACTTAATTTGGGCCCCCGGCCCCCAGGAAGTGATAATTTAAATATTTTTTCTCCCGTTACCATCGCGGGGTTGTACTCAACAATTTCCCAAAGTTTCATCCTTCTGCCTACTCGGGAAATAGGAGAATTGGTGATTTCAAATTTTATATAGGCCGTATAAGGAAAAAAGCGTTTTTGAGCCCCCGGGCACCAAAAAGTGTGAATTTTAAAATTCCTATTCGACAATTATCGTCGAGAGAGTGTACTCAGCAAGTTCCCAAAGTTTCATGCTAATACCTACACGGGAAGTTGGAGAATTAGTGAAAAGTCAGTTTTTTATATAAGAAAAAAACTACATTTGGGCCCCCGGACCCCATTAAGTGTAATTTTAAATATTTTTTTCGCTTGTTACCATCGTGGAAGTGTGCTTATCAACCACCCAGTATTTCATGCTTCTACCTACACGGGAAATAGGAGAATTAGTGATTTTTAGTTTTTATAAAGCTCATATTAGGAAAAAACTTAATTTGGGCCCCCGGCCCCCAGGAAGTGATAATTTAAATATTTTTTCTCCCGTTACCATCGCGGGGTTGTACTCAACAATTTCCCAAAGTTTCATCCTTCTGCCTACTCGGGAAATAGGAGAATTGGTGATTTCAAATTTTATATAGGCCGTATAAGGAAAAAAACGTTTTTGGGCCCCCGGCCCCCATGAGTGTTATTTTTAAAATTCTTTTACTCCAATTTTCGTCGCGAGAGGCTACTCGACCACTTCCCAAAGTTTCATGCTTCTACCTACACGGTAAGTTGGAGAATTAGTGATGAATCAGTCAGTGAGTCAGTGAGTGAGGGCTTTGCCTTTTAATAGTATAGATAGATAATAGAAAGTAGTTAAAAAAGAAATTGCAAAGAAAGAAAATAAAAAAAAATATTAAAAAAATAATTTCAAAAAAGAAAAATAAAGAAAAAAATAAAGAATTCCCCAACAACAATGTTGTATAACAACATGATATCCTAATTAACAACATGACACTTATGATACCCTAATTAAGTTGTCTAATTAACATAATTAATTACCGCGCGCCGCCGCCGGTAAGGGCAACAGCTGTCGTGATGTCACGGTAGGCCCCCACTAAAATGCTAACCGAAACTTCCAACCCTAACTACTATCGGATATATTAGCGGAAAATCCCATTATTTTGTGTAATGTAAAAAAGTAAGAAAGTTCAGTGTTAAGGTATTTGTTGAAAAAAAATCTGACACTTATTCTACAGGCATAAAAAGCAAGCCAGAAAAGTGTACTATTTAAAGTGAATTTCGTAGTTAAAGTACGACTTTACAATATTTTAAATGTATAATTATTAAATCCCTTATATTAACTTCACCGCCGTCTCTCTCTGTCTTGGGCACCGCGGAAAATTAGAAGTCAAAATTGTCCCACTTCCCGTCATGCCATCGAGCTGAAATTTGGCACACAGACCCGTTTCACCTAAGAATGCATCGTTTTAAAAATTCAGATCGATCGAACGTAAAGTTATTAAATTAATGCATTTTTAGTTTATCTATATAAACTATATGTAGCGGTCGCTATCGTTTACATTTTACGGGTCACTTGACTTCACCCCAGCCATAGGTGAACACATCTCGTGTTTTACCCACGTAAACCAACATGCTTTTGTTTACATTTTGCGTTTCACGCTGAGCTCGGTCGAGCGATCGGGGACAAGACCTTTCCCCTCTCCCACCCCCATCCGGGTTAAAAGCAAAGGGGAGTTAAGACAGATTCAGTCTGTAAATATTTGTCGCGTTTGAAAATAATCAATACTTTTAGTTATGTCTCAAATATAAGGGATTTATAGTCAAAAACTTTGTGTTTACGGGTTTGTTTTAATATTATTATTATTTCTTTTTAAATCAGGACTTAATATTAATAAGTTAATAAGGATTATAATTTTGAAAATAATGTAAATTATTGACATCAATTTAAAAAAAAAGATAAATACATAAATAAATCTTAAATCTAAATTAAAAACTATGTAGCATATGCTTGCAGCTTGCAAAAATAGGATGATGGTTTAATTTTTATGTTTAAATCTGTAAAAAAACAAAAAACAAATGGAACTAAAAAGTTCACGAAGAAACAAGATATAGCAGCGGAAAGTCCCGTAATTGTTTGTACAATAGTTTTTTTAGAAAGGTAAGTGTTGAAGTGTTTTTTAAAAATAATACCTGACTATTATTCTACAAGCAAAATTAGTAAAATAGAAAAGTACAATTAAAGTGAATTTTATTTTAAAGATAAACCTTTGGATGTTCTTTCAATCCAAACTTTTCTTTACCGCAATCTAGTAAAACAATCTTCCAAAATAATATACTTATAATAACATAGAACCCATGTGGTCATCATGTAGCATTTCAATATTTCAAAGTAGTTTACACAGTATTTTAAAAGAGATTTAAGTAGCAAATAGTTTTGAACGATAGCAGATCGGTCTTTCCATTAACGAGTACATTTTCTGCCATTTACTTAATATATGTATGTTTAGAAATGGCCATGTTCTTTTTTCCTTATATATAGCACTAGAAAAATACCCGCACTTTGTAGCGGGAGTGTGCTGACCCTTTATCCAAGTATTAGTTGCTGGTTATTACAATTTTTATTTGCCAAGTTAAATTTCAGATTCATCTATTTAGTTAAAATCTTATGAGAAACAGAGATATGCCATTTTACCGCGTGATTTGTTTTCACTTAATGCAGTGCCTTTTAACATGACCTTACTATTTAAAAGATATGATTTATTAAATAATGATTCTTGCCGACCATAATAACTAAATTTACAACTTCATTCCCACTAGTACAAAATTAACATAACTTATAGGTTTTCCGAAAGAGCTCTACCACCCTCGTCACTCAAAAATTTAATGTATAATTACGAAACTGCATCGTATCACAATTGTAAGTTATATAATATTTGTAACCACGTCTATGAGATAAAGAACATGTGGCACTATCCCTTTAAAAGGCAAAAGCTAAGTGACTCATAGTACAAATAAACAAAATTATAAATGTACTTTCTAAAATACTTTTAAAAAAACAAACAAAACGGTCGTATTAAAATGATATTAAAAAATGTGCACACCATATTTAGACAATATAGAAAGCTGGCGCAAAAAATAAAGTCTTGTTATAAAGTAAATGTACTGGACCAAAATAACTCCTCCTTTTGACGTATTCATAATTGTTTTAACAGGGAAATAATATTTAACGACCAAAATAACTCATCCTTTTGAAGTATTCATAATTTCTGTAACCGGGAAATAATATTTAACATTTTTTGTCTCTATATTTTACGATTTATATTTACAGTTTATAAGCAATGTGTATAATTTCAAAAAGGAATTTTTTTTTGTTCCCTATTTCGGATAAGGCATCATATTTTGTAAATTATATTCAATGCTCACACACACACCAGATTTTATATATGAAAAATGAAATAAAAATGAAAAAAAAAGATTCAAACGTCAGATAATAAGTGCATCTTAAAAATGATTAAAAGGCAATTTTAGAAATGGCCTATGCTATTCTGAATACAAAGGAATGAGCATGCAAACAGATTCAATTCGCAATTCATATTGATTAAGCGTTTTCAGGATCACTTCATTAAATTTAGTCAACTTTTGTTAATACGTTCGGTTGCGAAAGTTTATAATGTATAGTTTATATAAAGCTTAAGTAAACTGTTTTAAAGTGTAATTTTATTTGACATAGGCCATCACTTTAAACTCGCTACCTCTATGGTTTTTAATTAAATGTCGAGTTATGAATTAATTTTTTTTTAAATCCCAATTTTATTCATTGCAGGTAAAATATTAATGCAATGCATATTGAAAATAATTGAAATAAAATAATTTTTAACGCATATGTAATATATAAAGCTCAGTTGATATTTGTATGTTTGTTTGTTTGTATCAATTAAAAAAGGCCACTGCTTTGTTGACATTTTTCCAAAAGATCTCTGCCACTGTCGTCACTAAAAAAGCTCTTATATATTTACGACACTGTATCATAACACAATTGTAATTAATACAATATTTGCAACAGCGCCTTTGAGATAAATATAATAAAGATAAATAAAGAAACTAGGCTATATTCCTAATTTTAAAAAAACAAACAAAACAAATCAATTTTATGTTAAAAACGCATGTGAAACCATGACAATAATTGATCTTAAAAAATGGCCTATGTTAATCCATCATCAAAGGAATGAACATAACATATTCAATTCGCAATACAAAATAATTAAGCGTTTTAAGGATCACTTTATTTAGTTTAATCTACTTATGTTAATAGGTCCGGTAGCCTAAGTTTAAATAGTATAAGTTTATAGGTTATGTAAAAGACAATAGCTTATGTAAAAGACAAACAAAATATAGATGTTATATTAATAGGACACAGCTAAATTTAAGATGCGTACACGAAAATGTGCGCACAGTAATCAGGCGATAAAAATTATTGAACGCGCAACGCTAAAAATGAAGCCTTGAAAAAAAAATACTGAGACAATTATTTTTATTAAATGTCGAGTTATGGAACAGAAAATAATTAAAACAAATTCGCAATTAAATTTAAACGTGTAAACAATTAAATCTAATGCATCGTGTGGCAGTTGTAATTAAATATGTTTACGTGTCAATCTAATATATAGAAAGTAACAGTAAAGAAAATGACAATTCTTTGTACTACACAGCTCAAATTATGAATCGTACACGAAAATGTGCGCACCGTAATTAGACATTATAATATTTTTTGAATGCGCACCGCTGAAAATAAAGTATTGGGGAAAAAAAACGTCACCAAAAGTAACTCGCTTTGAACGGCATTTGAACGTCCGCGTAAATTTGTTCAAAACAGAAATGAGGTTAAATTTTGTATTCTTTGTCTCTGCATTTTCTGATTATTTAATTTACGGTATTCGGGCAAAAGGGACAATTACAAAAAATAACTTAAAACCACCTTCAGGGTAAAAGGAACCGTCCTGCCAAATTTGGTCCCCGTCCGTCATTTGGTTTTTCCGTGGCTATCTAACAGAAAGTCGAAAAGTGAAACATACAAACATACAAACATACAAACATACAAACATACAAAGATACAAACACCAACTGAGCTTTATATATTAGACAAGAAATCAAGGGTTCAACCAGACACCACGAGTTAATATAAAGGATTTAAAAAGCAGATTGATGTCCCTTAGCGTTATGAGTCAGCTATAATTGAGGGTAAATGTATATATTAAGTGATGCTAAGATTAAATTAACACATAATAAAAACTACAGACAACTTCTCGGTCATAAAACAGACAATAAAATTTGTTAAACATACAAATATATATTAATACTAGAAAAATACCCGCACTTAGTAGCGGGAGTGTGCTGACCCTATATCCAAGTATTAGTTGCTGGTTATTATAATTTTTATTTGCCAAGTTAAATTTCAGATTCATCTATTTAGTTAAAATCTTATGAGAAACAGAGATATGCCATTTTACCGCGTGAATTGTTTTCACTGAATGCAGTGCATTTTAACATAACCTTACTATTTAAAAGATATGATTTATTACAAAATGATTCTTGCCGACCATAATAACTGAATTTACAATTTCATTCCCACTTGTACAAAAATAACATAACTTATAGGTTTTCCGAAAGAGCTCTACCACCCTCGTCACTCAAAAATTTAATATATAATTACGAAACTCCATCGTATCACAATTGTAAGTTATATAATATTTGTAAACACGTCTCTGAGATAAAGAACATGTGGCACTATCCCTTTAAAAGGCAAAAGCTAAGTGACTCATAGCGCAAATAAACAAAATTATAAATGTACTTTCTAAAATACTTTTAAAAAAAAACCGGTCGTATTAAAATGATATAAAAAAATGTGCACACCATATTTAGACAATATAGAAAGCTGGCCGCATAAAATAATATCATGTTATAAAGTAAATGTACTGGACCAAAATAACTCCTCCTTTTGACGTATTCATAATGGTCTTAATAGGGAAATAATATTTAACATTTTTTATGTCTCTATATTTTACGATTTATATTTACGGTTTATAAGCAATGTGTATAATTTCAAAAAGGAATATTTTTTTTTGTTCCCTATTTCGGATAAGGCATCATATTTTGTAAATTATATTCAATGCACACACACACACCAGATTTTATATCTGAAAAATAAAATAAAAATAAATAAAAAAGATTCAACCGTCTGTTAATAAGTGCATCTTAAAAATGATTAAAAGGCAATTTTAGAAATGGCCTATGCTATTCTGAATACAAAGTAATGAACATAAAAACATATTCAATTTGCAATTCATATTAATTAAGCGTTTTCAGGATCACTTTATTAAATTTAGTCAAGTTTTGTTAATACGTTCGTTAGCGAAAGTTTATAATGTATAGTGTATATAAAGCTTAAGTAAACCTTTTTAAAGTGTATGTTTATTTGACATAGGCCATGATTTTCAACATCAAATAAACTCGCTACATCTATGGTTTTTAATTAAATGTCGAGTTATGAATTAATTTGTTAAAATCCCAATTTTATTCATTGCATGTAAAATATTAATACAATGCATCGTGAAAATAATTGAAATACAGTAATTTAAACGCATATGTAATATATAAAGCTCAGTTGATATTTTTATGTTTGTTTGTTTGTATCCATTAAAAAAGGCCACTGCTTTGTTGACATTTTTCCAAAAGATCTCTGCCACTGTCATCACTAAGAAAGCTCTTATATATTTACGACCCTGCATCGTAACACAATTGTAATTAATACAATATTTGCAACAGCGTCTATGAGATAAAGATAATAAAGATAAATAAAGAAATTAGGCTATATTCCTAATTTAAAATCTATTTTATGTTAAAAACGCATGTGAAACCATGACAATAATTGATTTTAAAAATGGCCTATGTTAATCCATCATCAAAGGAATGAACATAGCATATTCAATTCGCAATACAAAATAATTAAACGTTTTCAGGATCAATTTATTTAGTTTAATCTACTTATGTTAATAGGTCCGGTAGCCTAAGTTTAAATAGTATAAGTGTATAGGTTATGTAAAAAAACAATAGCTTATGTAAAAGACAAACAAAATATAAATGTTATATTAATAGGACACAGCTAAATTTAAGATGAGTACACGAAAATGTGCGCACAGTAATCAGGCGATAAAAGATTTTAGAATGCGCACCACTAAAAATGAAGCCTTGAAAAAAAATACTGACACAATTATTACATAAATAGGTTTTTATTAAATGTCGAGTTATGGAACAGAAAATAATTAAAACGAATTCGCAATTAAATTTAAACATGTAAACAATTAAATCTAATGCATCGTGTGGCAGTTGTAATTAAATATGTTTACGTGTCTATCTAATATATAGAAAGTAACAGTAAAGAAAATGACAATTCTTTGTACTACACAGCTCAAATTATGAAGCGTACATGAAAATGTGCGCACCGTAATTAGACATTATAATATTTTTTGAATGCGCACCGCTGAAAATAAAGTATTGGGGAAAACAAAAAGGCCCAAAAAGTAACTCGCTTTGAACGGCATTTGTACGCCTGCGTAAATTTGTTAAATACAGAAATGAGGTTACATTTTTTATTCTTTGTCTCTGCATTTTCTGATTATTTAATTTACGGCATTCGGGCAAAAGGGACAATTACAAAAACTAACTTAAAACCACCTTCAGGGTAAAAGGAACCGTCCTGCCAAATTTGGTCCCCGTCCGTCATTTGGTTTTTCCGTGGCTGTCTAACAGAAAGGCGAAAAAGTGAAACATACAAACATACAAACATTCAAACATACAAACATACAAAGATAAAAACACCAACTGAGCTTTATATATTAGATTACATATTTTGACCCATTATAACTGTCTATACACAAATAATGCATCTTTTTTTATTGGTACATTTATTGTTTTGCAATTAAGTGGAACAGTGTGCCCCGCTTTCTATAGTTGTGATACACTTGTTTAATATGAAATCTATGAACGCAAGTGAAGGTCGGGGTTTTAAAAAAACATTTTTGACATATATCCTAAAAAACCGAGGTATTACAAATTATTTGTTTGTAATCTGGTTTCACTATGTCCTTGCTATCTAATGCATAATACAATAATTCATTATGTTTTAAAATATTTAAAACTAACTTTTAATATGTCAAACACATGAAGTATTTAAATATAAGCATCCCCATTTAAGGATTTAATGCAAAGGATAATATTATACTGTTTTATTTCATAATAAACGAAATAACATTAGATAAATTTTGTTAAAAGATTACATTATAGAAAACATTGACTATGGTTTGTAAACAAAACGTTAGCTAGTTTAACGTTCAATGTAAAGGTAGACATCTGGAAGAAGAAGTAAAGAAAATAATTGTTTGAACGGTTGCATAAAAAAAAACATGTCGAAATGAAAATAAATAAAGAAAACACCGTCAAACGTAATTGCATACTAATTTTAATACTTTAAAAATTAAAAAGATACTCGTAGTCTTGTTAGAGGCGCAAATTTACCAGACATACAAATAACCCGTTTCATTACATTTAGCTCACAACAAACACAGACAAACACACACACGTTGATACAAACTCACATGTGCATACACATAAACACACAACGCAGGATAGCAGCATTAAAAAAATCACATTAAACAAACCACGGCTCTTTTTAATTCGTTTCCATTTTTATAAATAATATTTGCTTAAACAATGACGTCACTCACAATATTTTATGCGGAGAAAAACGCTCTATTAATCTCGACATAATAAAATGTTTATTATCTTACGTCTAAATTTTCATTAAAAAAATTAATTAATTAATTTAAAAAATCAATAACGAAAAATTAAAAATAATCGGGAGTTAACCCGTACAGCAGGAACTGACGTCTTAGAGGCCGCAAATAAATCACATCAGGATATTGAGGCCGATTTTTCTACCCCCCCCCCTTGTCATACGTCGTCACAATATGACATGAAAAAGCTTTGCTCCCCCTCCCTTTTCCATAAAAGGGGGTGGGTGTTAGCATGTTTTTAGTATAGGCTGTACTCTAATAAAAAAATATTGTACCACGCATGAAGCCTTTGACAAATTCAATAAATAAATTGTAAACAATTAAATATTTCATTGCAACTTTTATTTCATGTTGCGCGTTTTGTTGTGACGTTACGGTTCTTTAAACTCTCCCCCCCCTCTCGTCACTCTTCGTGGGGTTATTAATGGACGGCCACTTAGCGCATTATATAATATATTCTTTAAATCTTGCACCGTATGGGGGGTGGGGGCCCCTTATTGTCATTATTTTGTAATGTATCCTTTATAAATATTATTTTATCAAACAGATCACATTCTACGCCACTGTCCTAAATGTTGTTTTTATCTTACGTAAGATTTTAAATATTATTTTAAAACTATCTTTCCGATCAACATGAACATATGAAAAGTAGTATAGAAGGATTCTGGCATTTATACATTCCACTCATATGTTTCATTACTTTCCTATATTTTAAAACCCTTTCAACTCAGCTAGTAAAATATATAAAAATGTGGATACACTTATATAAAATTTGGCTACTTGGATTTTTAAAATTTTCTTCTGTAAATTTTGTCAACGCTACCAGTAAGAGACGGTAATACTATTTTTTTTTAAAATTATTCTATGCACACGTATAAATTTCAAATTCACTTTAAGTAATCACCACAGGTGGTACTCACACACATAAAACGTGAATTACACATTCAATGATATTTTTGTCATGTTCTTGTTTTATTTGTTGATCTTTTTTTCCACAATTAATTATTTCCCTACTTTTAAAATCAGTCAAAGTGTGTTTCTTGGGGCATATCCTCATTAATTAATAGCTCTCAAATAGTTACGCCTCCGACTAAGTAAAAGATAATAAATTTCCAATAATCATACACAAATGCATATATAACATAAACAAAAATATATATGTGTCGATAATGCTTATAAGACACCTATTTATAGTTTCAAATAATTAAGGGGAGGTTCTATTTTAATCCTGAAAATACTATTTTAAAACGTCTTTTGTGGAGATTTCGTTTTAAAATAAACTCTCCTGAGGAGTCTTTATTCTTATGGATACTTTATTTCGTTACACCGGCTCTTAACAACATTAAATTGTATTAAGCTACATAGGGGACGTCCATATAAAGGATGTCACGCACCTAGCGGGAGGGGGGGGTGTCGCAGACTTGTGACGAGGAGTGACGACTAGGAGGAAAATGTATGAAAAGTGACGTAGCATCAAACCATGCAACTTGTAATTAACGATTCAATTAAATATTTGATTGCTAAAAATTTATTTATTGACGCTTTACATGGCTTCACGCGTGTCACGATGTTATATATTAGCCTTGCACTAAATACATACTAAAATGACACAGAAGTGATTTGAATCATGCTTATTTTCATATAGAAAATTGCTGCTCTTATGGGGGTGGGGCATAGCTTTGTAACGTCATATTGGAAGGGGTTAACTTTTTGTGACGACGTGGTACGAGGGGGGAGGGGTAAAACATCTGCCAAAATAGCGTGACGTCATTTATGGATGGCTTTGTTTATAAATAGGAATGAAAAAAATATTTAAAATAAGATTTCGGCTTTTAAAGAAGAAACTAGATTATGTATATGAGCCTTAGGAATCAGGCCTAAGGGTGGAACAGTTTATTTTATTTAGAGGAGAATCTTTGGGACATTTTCAAATGTTCTTTTCATTGTCAGTGGAAGGAGTCAATGATATCTCCTAACGCTAGGTGACATTAAGTCTATAACTTAGGTACTGTTCATTTCTCTTTGTTTAAATCTAACGCTAAACATAAAAAGTAAATAATAATTCCGATCCTTGCGATTTTAAAGTCTGTCTTTTGCATAAATAAACTGGTGATAAATAGTTACAATCTATTATTGTCAGAAATTCAAAGAAAGCAAGAATTTTGAAGAAATAAATAAACTAATTAATTGACATCAATAAAATTCTTTATCATTTATATTTTCTCAACTACCGCATATCGTTTGTTATCTTTTGAAAACTATTCTAATTGTGTCACTATCCAACATTCGTATGTGTTTATACCAACGGTGGCCAAACTGCGGCTCGCGAGCCGCAATCGCTCTTCTGTTCTCACATTGCGGCTCGCGTACAGTTTATGAAGGACATGTTGCAAGTATTACTGGACATTTCCAAGCCAGAATTAATGGCCCATAGTGCTTCAATGCGGCTATCAAAAATTTGTTTATATTTTAAAATGGCTCTCAGTTACTACAGGTCTGGCCACCGCTGGTTTATACTCATATTTAGTTTAATAGGATGATAAGAATTGTGTATCTCATTAATGCATGATGTAAACAAATTTAACTAAACTTGATAGGCTCTTACTGAAACTTAAATGAAAAAACATCATAATAAAATAAATATATCATAGTAAATAAGTAGAAAAATGCGCAAGGAACTGCATTTGGTGTATGTTGAAATTACGTGTTCCTGAATTTTATATCTAATATATCTTTTAAGTAATATATAAAAGGATAAAAGCATTACAATTATTAAAAATATATTTACTCTAGTCCCATCACCAATTCATGACGTTTTAAGCACACAATTTATTTAAACAATATTTCCACTTTAAGGACGTATACAAATGGATAAGGGAAGGATGATTTTTTTTTAAAAATAATTTTTAAAACTGATTTAAAAAAACAATAATTAAAATGAAAAGTCTAACAACAAAAGAAACTTTTTTTTGTGCATTTCAAAAAAATAATAATAATAACATTATATTTTTTTGACTTATAATTAAAAAAAGGAACTAACTAACTAAAAGTCAAACAAAAAATGTTGTATCACTTAGTTTTCTTTATTTATTTCCATAGTTGTGGTACTAAGAGCAACGAGGCCTACAATATTGGAAAAATGGATCTTCCTGAAAGTATGTATAGCTTAAAATCAGGGATACTTTACTGTAACTTTACAATACAACATTTAAAAATGTTAATTTTAAATTGTTTTTTGGCCAGTTTAATATCATTATTTTTTGTATATTCTTGAAAAAAAAAGGTTTATTAAAAAATTCTTAATAATGAGAAAATCCCCTTTGTTAAAGGAAATACAAAATACACAAGCAAATTGTGCAATGAAAACAATAAATTTGAGTTTTATTTTTAAACTAACACGACAGTAGACGTTTCGGCTAATGCCTTCATCAGTACAATAACATGAAGTACGTACTTACATAAGTAATATTTACATTCTTAAAACATATTATATTATAAAATATTTATGTAAAATAAAAAGAAAGGAAAAAACAAAAACCAACATGGACACAGGATATAAGAAAAAATGAGGAATCATCTAATGTTTCAATGAAAACCACAACGGGAACAAGATTCTGCATGAATCAAACAATTTGGTACCTTGGCTCCGTATGGAATTAACCAAAATCATAATTTTACCTAAATGCAGAATCTTTTTCAAAATTTAACGACTAAATTTAAATTAATCGTTAACAGCCATAATATCTACAAACTGCTGCTAAAATTACGGGAGTCGAAAGAAAAGAGATTTTTCAAAAAAATTGTCTCCAACATTGTTCTAAATATTATTAGCTATTATTTGGTGTTTGTGGCAACGCGATAGATGTTATGGTTGGCGAGAAATTGACAAAATACTGATATTTTTTCATGTTTTTTGGATTGTCCAGGAAATCCAGTAAACCTTTTCGGTATTGTTTTGGCCGTTGCAAATTCGTTGGACCTACTTAGTATATTTATAATGGACCCAAAACCTCTATCTGGTATGGTTCAGAAGGAGTTTCTTGTGCAATCTCACATGAGCACAGACATTTCAAATGTATTAACGCAATTCCCAAGGAAAATTGCGTTAAAAAGATTTTAATGCAAGATGATGCTTTCTATTTAACAAGATCGCTAAGATATTAATATATATAGCATTAGTCAGTATGTTTAAATAGTACTAATGTGTATACATAATATCGTATTATTTTAGCCTGGCCGACAGAAGATGCAGTAATGTCTGACACTGTTTTCTTTGTATGTAAAGAATCAAAGGAATTTCAAGAAAAATATGAAAGTGTGAGTTATTTAAAAATTATTTATACGAAAAATACTTTAAAAAAAACAAAACAAGAAAAGACGAGTCTCCCTATAATTTAAATTTTCCGTTCATAGTCTCTTTCTGTCTTTTTCATTTTTAAAATATGTTTTATAGAAAAATCTATTACATAAAAGGCCTACCAAGGAAATTAATAGTAAAATATTCGTTTTAACTACAAACAACAGTGAAATTTCTGTTTTTCTTTTTCATTACTATTATTATTATTAATTTTATTTTTTATATGTGAATTTCTAAATTTCCTCTACAGATGCAATTATAACTGTTTACTAAATTTTCCAGGATTTAAAAAAAAATTACAGTTACTAAATAACGTTTTGAAATATTACCATTATATGTTTAACATTAAGTACGTTTTAAAATAAAAAAGTGCATGAAAATATTTTTAAAATATACTTATAATATTTTAAAAATATTTTCTAAAGCCAGTTTTATTGCCATGGTTTTACTTTCACCAGCCGGCAGTGTACCCAATGAAAAATAGAAATAGAGGAAATGTTCTTGTTGTTAACAATGAAAGATTTTTAAAACTTGAGCCTAGAGTTGGAACTGAACACGACGTCAAGAAAATTAGAACAATATTCAGTCAATTTGGATTTAATATTATCATCTACAACAATCTGACATGTGAAGTAAGTTATTACAATATATTATATACTATGAATTTATATTTTAGTCTTCTCCAATCTACTTGTTTAATTTACATTTATTATGAACGTACATGTGGATAAAAATCAGCAGCCCCGAGCCAAGTGTTCTTCATGGGTTTTCCCGGAAAACCCTCCCAGCAACTATGTCCCCCCTCTCAAACGAAACTAACAGCTGGGGGACCGCCCTGAAAGGTCACTTCTGAAGCGACCGTTGAGCATCTAGGACATGTTCGTATATGTCTCCCACTAAAAGTGACCCGATTTCCCTATTGCGACTCGCTACGACCTCGGCGCCACCCCGCTCGGCATACGAGTCTCAATAGTTAATGACTGGCGTTGAGCGTGGGGTCATCAATGTTGTACCTGGGTGTTACCCTAACTTGAAGGTTTCCGCAGAGCTGGCGTCCGCTAAGATCTTCATGTTACCTTCTGCTAATTCGTACTGGCTTTCCTGGACATAAACCGTTACCGCTCACTAACGTTTGCTAGTGAGGGGGACGAAACCGTCGCTTCGGATAACCTGACCCTCAACGTATAAATAGGTTTCATCATCGACATTGCATCTAATGGTCTGTCTAAACACGTGCAGCGACAGTAATCATATTTAACTAGCACGTAATAACCTAACCTCACTTCGGCATTGCCTGCCAGGTGTTGTTAGTTTTTGGCTGCTGTCAGCTCCACGTACCCTACTCGTGATGTGAGCCACGTATAGGATAACACTTCTCGGAAAGGATCAAGTCCTTCGAGGAGCTTTCCAACCATTTCAATTTACTAAACTAAACGTATAGTCTGAAGGCCTGAGAATAGTCTCTTAAGGCCTTGGTTAATACCTGGGCAACCTGCTCCATCTGTTGGGCTGTGCCATACACCATTTATTTCAATTTACTAAATAATTTGATTTTGTTAATGGTTTGTTAGAACTGTTTTTAAAGAAAAACATATTTTAAACAAAAAGTAATTAGCAAACCTTTTAATTTTCTCATTGTATTTAGCTTATTTAAGCGAAACAGTAGAAATTCTAAAATTAGCTGTCACTTTACATTTATTTAAACTTTCAATTATTTTGTTAAGTAATATCGTATCAATAGTTTATATTTTCTAATACAGGAAATGGAGTTCACACTGCGAAGAGAATCAGAAAATGATTACAGCGACCACGACTGTTTCGTACTTTTCATTTTGAGCCATGGTAAAAAAAAGAAAGTGTTGGGCACTGATGGCAAAGCTTTGTCTATTTCTTCCATGAAAAAGTTGTTTTCAAAAAATATAACTTTGCTAGATAAGCCGAAGTTATTTTTCATTCAAGCATGCCAAGGAAGTAAGTTTAGTAAATGTTATAATTATATTAAATATACCTGTTTTTATATCAATTTTAATTAATGATATGTATGTGGTGAAATGCTCACGCTCACGAAATATGTACAAAAAGAGTTATAAAAAAACTGTTATGCAAACATTTTGCAGTCTTTTAAAATTTTTATATTTCACCGTCTTTTAGACCTTTTCTTTTTTAGGTAATAAATGTGCAATAAGAAATTTGCGTGATCAGACAGTTGGAACCCTAAGGCGGTGCTGAGAATAACAAAAAAATTCGTGGTTAGAATACATGTTTAAACATAAATCAGTGTATTTAGGTGAGCAATGTTGCTAAAAATAATGCATTGTTCTTAGACATTAAATCAGTCTTCACAAATCTGAAAATTGTGAATGAATTTTAAAATGACACTTTGATTGTATTTCTTTGGCACGGAAAATTTATTTATGAATCACTCTGAGATAAGAGTCTTTGCTCAGTGAGCCTATATTCCAGATTCAAAAACAAAAATTCAAAAAAAGATAAACTTTTTTTTTAGAATTCATAATATGTAATCCTGAAATTACTATTGATTGCTTCCTCTTAATAAGTTTTTCTTCTTTAATTTTTTAAATTTTATTTTTAAATACAGTTTTTGTTTCATCCTTTAGAAAAATACTACCAAAATAAATATTCAAATATAAAGAGAAAACGTGAAGAACACATCTCACAAAATTTAAAGAAAAAAAAACAACATATATAGACTTTGAAAACTTTTGTACTTGAAAGATTGTTGAAAAAATATCATTGCAGGTTTACCATTAACAGGCCATGAAAAATGAAAATATGAAGAATAAAAACTCCACTAGTAATTAAAAAATAGATAATGTTGAATTAATAACAAATCCTTTGTTGGAAAAAAATAATTTTCTAGGTTTGAAAATGTTATAAATTATAATACAAGATACACAAACGAAATATGTGATTACTAGAATAAATATTAAGCTTTATTGATGGTTTACAACATATTAATTTTTCTTCTATAGCCTTCACCAGCATAACACAATCAACGCAATTATTTAACTTAAACTTACATCATAAAATACCTAGTATGCCATGGAAAATTAAATATGTAGAGAAAGAATGTGAAAAACGAAAAAAAAAGAAAAATAATATCTTAAGAACATACTAAAAATACATGACAGATTTAGAAGAAGGAAGTATCAAATCATATAGATCTAGTAGAAAATGAAAACTTGAAGAAAAAAATTACACATACGTAACAGCATCAAGTTTATTTTCAAAGTCCATTTAGATCCTAAGTAACAACTTTTAAAATATATCTTTTCATCAAGATACTATATGGGTTATTGCTAGCAATAGAATACTAAACTTTTTCTCTAATTCTAGGCCGATTACTTTTTAACCTAAGTAAATTTTATTTGATTTTTTAAAAAAGAATTGCGTTAATCACATTGCGATTTGTGCCAGAGAAACCATCATTTATTTTAAATTTCTGAAAAGGGAGAGTAATTTTGTTTACATTGCTTCCATAAAGATATGTATTACAAAGGTCACAATTGAAACCTATCTTGCCAATGTGTACATTAATTTTAGGAAGATGACTCTTTAGGGCATATCTCCAAAGCTTCTACCGCCCCCGTTAGAGTCACCTGGCGGGTCATAGGATTTTGGTGAGGAATAGTGGGATTAAACTTGATTCAACTACAATTTACATTTTATTAAAATAATCCTTTCTTGTCTTACCTTTATGTCTAATAACAGCTGCTCTTACAGTTAGCTCAGACTATTACTGTCGTTAAGGAAAAATAAATAAATAAAAAGTCCAACATTTCAACTGATTTCTATTGCCTCATCACTATTTAAACTTTTAAATCTCAGCATTGGTAAAAAAAAATATACCGGTAGTTGTTTTTTTTTCATGTCAAATTATGTATGATATTATAAGGTATGTTAATGGATTATTCAAATGAAAAAAACAGTAATTGTTGGTACTATCTTCAATATGTTTACTTAGGTAACACAAATTACATCCTTTTTAAAAAATATTCTTTATTTTAACTCGTTGCGTCTGAATTTCTGCTTGATTGTTTGCTTCTTTGTCGAAAAAACTTTGGATCGATTTTTAACACTTCCCTATAAGCTAGCGAGCTGAATATTTGCAGACAGACTTGTGCTGATGATTGAAATGATGTATCAAAATTTCAGAAAGATCCACTGTTTTGTAATTAATGAATTTTTAGATCATCTCTATTTATCTCTATGTAGCATGTTAATTTTTGTGCTAGATTGTCGTGGTGCGTATTATATTAAACAAACTTTTTAATAGTTTCCTGTCGCCCAGTGCGGTGTTTATTATATTGACGATACTTTTTTAAAAATATACTCCCCATCTGTAAATGTAAATTCTAGAAATTGCTAGTGTGTCTCGTGGTGCGCACTATATTAAACATATTTTTATAACCATTTTCCCATTATCAAATCGAGGTGAAATTTAGCAGTCAGACTATAGTAATTTTTTTTACTATAAATCCTTTATATATTTGAGAAATAACTAAAATTTTTAAATTTTGGATTGTCGTTCGTTGCATTTTATAATGAACATTCTTTCAGTTATGTCTCGTAAATAAAGGATTTATAGTCAAAAACTTTGTTTTTCACGGGCTTTTGTTTAATCTAAGACTTATTTCATTGTTCGTCAGCTATAGCACTAAATGATATTTTGATTACACAACGCAAAATAAGCTACTTTTCTGTATTAAATTTTGAATAATACTATACTTCATTTGGATAGGTGCAAATGACGAGGGAATAAAAGTGGAGCCAACATCAAGCCAACAGAAAAATCTGAAAATTGATCATAATGGAAAGAAGACTGAACAAAGTGATTCCTCACATACGTGTCCAGACGCTTATGAGAGTGAGGATGAGAAAGCGGATAGCACACCACGTGAAGCGGACATGTTTGTGTCAACGGCCTGTGTTGAAGGTACGTAATTTAAATAGTTATTATAAATTTATTACAACTAAAAGAATCACATTACGAATCTTTTGTGTAAACATGTTTAATTATTGTAAGAAAAAACGTTAAAATTGTACACAAATAATACAAAATTAACGTTCCTAAAATTGCAACAAAAACGTGTGATTTAAATGTTTTTAGGCACCGCACAAGAAGCTGCAATGCCTAAATAAAATGTTTTATAAATAGGTGAAAATATACAAATAATTTGTAGTGCGCCTCCTTGTAGACGATATAAGTTTTGACGCCTTTTTGATATGTGAATAAACTGTGAGCTGATCATACACTTTAACACGGCTATGAAACTCAACAAACAGTTCAGGGGTTATTAATTTAACATCTATGGACCTGCATAGAAAAATTTCTCATAAGCTATAGACTATAGCAAAGACGGAATCAGGAAAAAAATAAGTTATTTTTACACGCTCCGTGAAGTTAATATTAAAAAATATCAAATTAAATCAATTAAAAAAAATATTATCCCATAATAAATTGTTTCTTCTTTTTTTGTTGGAATTCACCATTATCTTTTCTTCTCCTCAAGCAATCTTGTTTGTGGCGGAGTCATTGCCTAGGGTGTTGAAGTCCCCCTTGGCCACAGATAATTACCCCACTGGACGGGTAAAATGAATCGAAACGCTGGGTTTTAGTTCAAGCACGTTTAATGACATGAAATCTCCAACATGTATAGTCAAGTACAATTGGTTATGTTATGGTTGATCTTCATGCCATCCAGAGTCCACACAGCCTTTTACCCTTAACAGTCAATCGTCCTCGGCCCAGCTTGACCGTATCAGACTACGTTAAAAAAAACTCCCCTCGCTACCGTTCAGTCTTGTACCTGCCTGTCGCTCGGCAACTCAGCTCTCTCCCTGTTACACACACTGTGTTCTTATTATATAGTCCCCGTGTGTACCGCCTCGGTCATCGACCCTGTCTCCACGCTGATTACAGCTCTCACGTACCCTGAGTCCCCCCCCCCGTTCCACGTAACAGGCGTGTTCACAGCCCGTTGACCCACGCTCGCCCCATTTATGCTAAGTCATCCCAAGCCCACAACATCTGACCGTAACATCGTTATTAAATGGTATCCGAAACTCTTTGTTATTTTTAGAAAGGGTACAATTTGCAGTGCATTCCCAAATCGTGATAAGAGTGTATGTTTTGGAAATTCTAAACCCTATCCATTCTGTAACAAATATTGTTTAAAAGTATTATGTTGTAGACTAAAATTGTGCTAAAATTTTCAGGTTATAAGTCATGGCGTAATACAGAATATGGAACTTGGTACATTCAAGCCATTTGTTACATATTCCGAAAATATGCACACAATCATGATATAAACAATTTGATGATTTTGGTAAATATGTGTTTCCCTTTTTATAATCTTATCTTATTTTACTCTTAATCCCAACTAGGCTCTTTGAACACATTTACGTTGATATGAAATAAAAATATAAACTGAGGTCATTGACTGTTATATTAAATATATTTGAAGAGAGTAAGTTTAGTGTTAGTTTTTCTATAGTGCAAAGAAGTTTTAAAAACAAAAGTCATTTTCATATAATTATAAATATATTACGTAAAATTGTTTTTGACGATAAATGGCTTTAAAAAAAAATTAAAGAATTTTTAAAAAAATTCAAAGAAAAAAATCAATATGTTTATAATTTTATAAATAATAATGTTTATGTCAAACACATGCAACATATCAATTAACGAGCACTATACTTGTGTTTGCTACGGGGTAACACTAAAAACATTATATTACTTTGTTTGTGTTTTTTTTAATCCCTTTAATATATGATAGGTTTAATAATAATAATGTCTTATTTATTTAAGTCCTAAGTATTTTGCATATTTAGTCTGTAGACTTTCTTTAAAGAAATATTTTTAAAAAAAATAATATTATCCAAAAAATTGTATTTGATACTCTTAACAGGTTAACAATTTGGTATCGAGGGCTGAAACAAAAAAGCATCATTACAAACAAGTTGCAGAATATAAGGCAACTTTACGAAAACAACTTTACTTCTTTCCATTTTACAAGGAGCCCATTGGTAATAAGATTGCAAATTTTAAATTAAAAAATATTTAAAAACGACAATTTTAAAATTAAGCGAGAAAAAATATTACAGTACTAAATATATTTGGATATTTTACTGACACTCTATTGCAAATTAATATACTTTATATTGTTGAATGTAGGATCCTGTAATGACCAAGCTATATATATACCTTCAACATGCAATGAAACTTGCAGTTGTCTTTTCAGTATTAATCGTGTCATCTTGTTTCACTCACCACCAATGAAGAAAATAAACTAAAATCGTAAATTCATACTGATTTTAGATATTACATGATGCAGTAAAAATCAATTACTTATCTGAAATTTAAATTAATTGAATGTATACATAAATTGTGCAAAATTCTTCAAACGGCACACAAACGTTAATAGTTCTATCTTAGCCTTCTGCATACGTAATCCCATAATGTTCAACATAAGAACTCTATTGAACTTGAACTATCCCTTAACCCGTCGTTGGGTCGTTGGGGCACCATCGTGAACTGCTCACTATCTAACGCCATTTGTCCCGGTCCTGTGCTGCCCTTTGAGAGTCGCTGAATGACAGGCCGGTTCACTCTTTGATATCGTCCTCCCATCTCTTCTTTTGTCTGCCTCTTTTCCTTCCTCCCTGGATTGTGCCTTGCAATATAGTTTTTGCGAGACCTCCAGTTCATGTCATGTGTCCGTACCATCGTAATTTCCTCTTCTTAATGGAGGTGAGAAGGTCCTCGTAGGGGCCAATGACAGTACTTATTGTGTTGTGGACCGCTTCGTTTGTGATTTGCGCTGCGTAGAAGATGTTCAATAATCTTTCTGAAACATCTCATCTCTAGCGCATTGATTCTTCTTTATAGGTCTGCAGTGAGCGCCCAAGCCTCACAACCATACAAGAAGACCGACATCGCCAGAGAGCGCATTGGCCGAATCTTTGATCTCAGGGAGAGCTTCTTGCTTTGCCAGATGTGCTTTAGTTTACTCAATACTGCCATTGTTTGGGCCATTCTGGAAGGAATTTCTGGCTTTGAGCCTTCGTCGGATATTATGGCCCCTAAATATTTGAAGGTGGAGACCTCTTCGAGTTTTTGCCTGTTCATCCGAATCTCACTTGTGAATTTTCTATTTGCCATGACCTTGGTCTTTTCTGCATTGATTTCCATGCTGTACGCCTTTGCTGCTTTCTCTATTGCAAAGATTGAAACATAATTTATTGTCATTTTAAAAAAAAAGTTTTATCTAAATAAATCTTAGTATGGTTAACAATGTTTATTTTACATTGCGATATGTTGATGATGTATAATGCTATAGCCACAGCGGCCCATCAAAAAAATTGTGCGACACATTAATGATAAGGTATGTAATATTTGAAATAAAAAATACACAAACAAGTTGTGTAATGAAAATAATACTATTAAAAGATTTATTATTTAAATAATACAATAGTAAACGTTTTGGCTAATGCCTTCATCAGTACAAATAACATATTGTACTTCCACACGAATTAAAAATAGTTTTAAATTATTAAGACATACTTTATAAAGAAAAATAGTTAAGATAGGAAAAACAACAGCATCAACTAGACATCAACCATGGTTAAGCATAGACGCAATAAACTTATCAGGTTGCTGATATTGTCCGGCTAGTTAATTCTGAAAATCCTTCTTAGGCAAATGTTAATAACACACTGACTTCTGGTCAGGTTTACGGCTATTTTTGTCCACGTCAAAGCTCCATATAGCTGCACTGGTTTCACCTTTGCGTTGAAGATCCTTGTTTTAAACTGCTGCCTAGGTTTCTGGAGACACACACATTTTGTTAGTTGTTGGAAGGCTGCTCTTGCCTTCCCAATCCTTATCTGACAACAGCATCCGTTCCACATTGTTTATCTACAAAGCTGACAAGGTAGACAAAACTGTCAACCTCCTCGATTATTTCTCCGTCAAGAAGGGTGTTGTACTGGTGGCATTAACTTTGAGGACTTTACTCTTCCCTTTGTGTATGTTAAGACCCATGCGATACGCAGTGACTGCAACAATGTTTGTTTTGTCCTGCATCTGTTGTTAAATATTTCAGTGAAGGGCACGATCATCAGCAAAGTCAAGGTCATCAAGTTTATCCCAGAAGGTCCAGTGGATGCCATTCCATTTTTCCTTTGTGGATGTTTCTATCAACCAGTCAATGGCAAACAAGAACCGGAAATTTGTCTGCAAGCATCAATGTCTCACACTAGTCTTTACCTGGAAAGTATATGTCACCTGCTGGCCTGCTGGCCATGGAATACTTGGCAGTTTATCGCTTCATAAGTGTTACTCATTATATCCGTGAATCTTCTGCGCTATTCCATAGTGTCCAAACAATCTCACAGGGTTTGCCTGTCCACACTATCGAAGGATTTTTCATAGTCAACCCATTTGACATAGAGAATTAAGTTCTAGTCTAGTGAGTGCTCTAGAATGATGCGCAGTATTGCTATCTGGTCGGTGCAAGTTCTGTTGGTGTGAAATCCAGCTTGTTAGTCACGTAGTAGAGGGTCTAAAGCATTTTAGATCCTGTTAATCAGTACGCGGTTGCATGAACAGCAAGGTGATCCCTCTGTAGCTGAAGCAGGAGCTGAAATGACCCATTTTTTTTTAGATCTTGATAAGTTCTCTCTATTTACAATCAGAAGGAACTTGCTTCCATATCTTCATGAACAGAGAGTTTTACATTTCCACACTGGTTTCAAAGTCCATTTTCTCTCCCTGAGATGCCATCAGGTCCTGCAGCCTTTCCATTTCTAAGTTGTTTAATGGCCTTGTTAATATCTTCTTTAAATAAAGCAGTCTATCATCAGGTCAATGTCATCTGGATGGATATCTGGTGGATTCCCTCGTTCTGGTCTTTTAAGAGCTCTTAAAATTAAATGCTCTTTCAATCTACCTCTCTGTTTGTATTCCTTTGATATGGTTTTGGCCACTTTTTCGATCTCTCTGGCCTGTTAAATTTCTCAGACAGTGTGTTTTTGGCGGTGAACAATTCTCTCATAATCCATTGCATCTTCTGCTTATTCGGCAAGTATGCGAATAAAGTTCTTTTTGTCAATCTTGATGCTTTTCCTAACTTTCGTATTTGCATCTGCATATTCTTATCAGATCTTGTCATAGGCGGGAGTATTTTCCAACACAAGAGAATACATAAAGTTTCATTGGTCTCAATGGACATGCCAAAGATTAACCAAATAAGTCATGTATGTATTTGAAAAAAAAACATCAAGCGATCTCTCAAGATGTGTGTGTAAAGAGGGGAGCTGATGTTGCCTCAGGCCACAATATTCTTGTGGTCAGGTTGATATTGAAGACAAAAAGACATTACACCGAGCAATCAGCATATAGGTTTCGCTACAATACCTCCCTCCTGAAGACAAATGAAAACAGGGAGAAGTCACGATCGCACTGTCGAATAAGTTCCAAGCCAATACTTGAAAACGAGATCACTGAATGAAAGTGGTAAAGCGTGAAAGAAGCAGTCCAATCAACATGCCAAGATGTGTGGTATACGTTTTAAACCTTATATTATACTTTTTTTCTCTTAATAATACAAATACACAAATTATAATAGTCAATATAACACAGCAATGAAGCTTTGAAGGAGCATACATTATAGAAGACTATCATATTTTATCATTTTTTTTAAATAGATGATGGTTTCAAAATAATTTTAGTAGCAGAAATTTTGAGAAATATTTGAAGAATTAGCTTTAGGAAAGAGAGCTTAATGAACAGTAAACGGATTCTACCATGACACATTTTCTGTTTGACATCTATTTAAACTAAATACAGCAGATAATGTTCACTTTATTTTAGGGCCGTTAACGATTAATTTAAATTTAATCGTTAAGTTTTGAAAAATTAACGATTGATTAATCGTTAATTTCGATTAAAGCCAAAAATTAAAATGCATGATGTAATAAGTAACACTTATTAAACGTTCTTGTTGATAATCTAAATAACATTGGAATGTCTCTTTAATATGTCATCTTTTAACATACTACGCAAAAAGACAAGTGTGTTGACATTATTTGGTTCAAGTGATGAGCGGGTCTTATTGACAATATAACGAGCCAAGCTGAGCACTCATTCACATAGAACTGAGGTAACTGGCATGCACAAAACGTTCTTGGAAAAGAATGACATTTTCGGATATATAAAGATTCATTACCTTTCTACAATTATAGGGGTTTTTTGAATTCCGGAAACATCATCTCCATTTTGTAACGCAGTAATTCATCAGAAAAGCTGTCGTAAAGAGTCTGTCTCTGAGCCAGACTCCATTACTGCAATTAGCTTAATACACTTTTTATTTGGTTTGATAAGTAGGCGAAGTGTTAGAACCATGGTTAGAAAGATTTCTTACAATGGATACAATAAACTTTATCAATATTTTGAGCATTCCCGTCAGCCAATAGATTAAAACCAAAATGTTTGTGTAATCGTAAGGAATTTATTATTCTTTATCGGCCACTCTTTTTTTATTATTTTGTTTTTTACTTCTTGACTTCCAATTATAATTTGTAAGTGATGGGTCGATTAATCGTTAAAAATAATATGATCTTTAATATATTTTAAAGATTAATCGAGAGATTAGCTAATCGTTAATTTCAGCAGCCCTACATTATTTAATTACTTTAATTTTTTTGCTTTCATCGCTTTTTTTTTACCGATATGATCGTTCAATTTTTTAGTCTTTTTCTGACTTAAAAATTACCCCATAATATGTATCTAAAACATGGGGGTTAATGCACTGTCTTTCTTATTGTTTATATGACTCCGCAGCGTAATGTCTAATTTTATTTTCATTCGTTCCGCTGTTCTGTACTGGAAAACACCTAGATGTATGAACCTCTGCCTTTTCTTTCACGCTAATCTACATAATATCATGATGGTGTCTTTAATAGCTTTGAATTTTAATGTGTTTAAATAGTTCTACCCAGTATATCAAATGCTTTTTCCTACTTACTTTAATAGAACAAGATAAAGTTATTTGTTCTGTTATGTCTTTTCTCTAGTAGCTTCCTTTGTTATTGGAAAAGGTAGGGAGTAATCGTTTAATTTTTAAGCTAGTAGCGTTTGCTTATCCTCAACAATGGATATTACCTTCTATGAAAAACGTGCGTTGCTTATCCAAAGTGTTAGGCACTTCTACAAAAAAAATATTTAAAAAAAAACAATTAAGAAAGGAACGTTTTCTTTTCACATGAATAATACCGCTAAAACATAACTTAAAAATGCTGTGTCCATTGATGGTTTAATTTAAATTAAAACAAATTTAATTTAATGAACTACGCTTCAACGAGTAGTTAAGTACTCTTTGAAACATTCTTACACGCTTTCAAACTGATAGCGTGTCTTAGTTCAGTGGTCCACAACCCCCGGGCCACGGACCGGTACCGGTCCGTTGAGAAAATCCTACCGGTACGATAAAAGATAACATATAAAGGAGATATTCCAGTGTTATTTTGATTTTCAACAAGAACGTTTAACAAGTCTTGGTTATGACAGCATTAATTTTAAGTTTTGTCTTTAATCGAAATTAAGGACTAATTAATAGTTAAATTTTCAAAAATGAAATATAAAAATTAAATAGATCTATAACAGCCCTAGTAAAAAAAATATATATTATAAACATTGGCAACTGGGTAATTAGAAATATTTTTACCAAACTTGTTTCTTAAATACTTAATGAGCCTATATTAAAATACTGTAAGGCACTAAAATCATATTGTTCATTTCTTTTGAGTCGAAGGTACAATTATTTTCGTAAACTGTGAATATTGTATTTCCAATTCCATTTTACAATAGTAATACTCGTATCTATCGTAGTAGTGTTTTTGTATTTGTGTTAAATATATAACTATATCATTCAGCTCCAGAAATTAACGACAAATTTCTCGATTAATTTTTAAAAATTGCAAGCATTTCTGGTTTGTGTCGTTCATTTTAAACGATAAAAATTCGATTAAAATTTAAGAAAATATTCATAATTATTCTTTTTCAATTCATTAAAAGATCATTAATTATTAATTATAATTTATTTGTATATTTAACGTACAAACTTCTCCCGCTTTTTATTATAATTTATTATTAATTTATGTTGAACAGAATTTAATAAAACAAAATTTTAGTCAAAATATTATTTTCTTTTAAAAAGTTAATTACCTGTCTTTGTTACTTCCCTTGACATGTTCAGTTTAATGACATCATACATTTTAATTGTTGTTTTTAATCGAAATTAAATATTAAAGTCATGAAATTAATTGTTAATTTTTCAAAATTTAACGATTAAATGGAAATTAATCGTTACCAGCCCTATTATAAATGCGGAAATGAACAATTAATTTCTCGATTAATCGTTAAACATTTTTAACGATTAAATTATTTGTTTAAAATTAATTGACCCCTCACTTACAAATTATTAAAAGTAAAAAAGTAAAAAAAATAATAATAAAAATAGTGGCCAATAAATAAAAAAGTTCCTGACTTTTACACAAACATTTTGGTTTTAAACTATTGACAGGTGGGAATGTTCGAAATATTGATTAAGTTTGCCTACCATGGTTCTAACACTTCGCCTACTCATCAAACCAAATGAAAAGCGTATTAAGCTAATGGCAGTAATGGAGTTTGACTCAGAGCACGAAAATGACGACAGCTCTTCTGGTGAATTACTGCATTACAAAATAGAAATGCAAGTTCCTGAATACATTTACCCTCTACAATGGTGGAAACTTAATGAACCCCGATATCCAATAATGTCATTCCTTGCAAAGACCATTTTGTGCATTACAGTTACCTCTGTTCCACGTGAATGATTGTTTAGCTCGGCTGGTTATATTGTCAATTAGATCCGCTCATCACTTAAACCAAATGTCAACACGCCTGTCTTTTTCCGTAGTTGGTTAAAAGATGGCATATAAAGGAGCCATTCCAGTGTTATTTAGATTTTCAACATGAAGGTTTAATAAGTGTTATTTACGATATAAATTTTTATTTTTGGCTTTAATTGAAATTAACGATTAATTAATCGTTAATTTTGTAAAAGTTAACGATTAAATTTAAATTAATCGTTAACAGCCCTAAAAATATATAATCCAAAAATTGACATTTATAGTGTCATAAGTAACATTTATCAAACGTACTTGTCAAAAATCGAAATAACATTGAATGTCTTCTTTATATGACATCTTTTAACCAACAAGGAAAACGGACAAGTTTATTGACATTATTCGGTTCAAGTGATGAGCTGGTCTTATCGACAATATAACTAGCCTAGCTGAACAATCGTTCACATAGCCTTAGATTGACTCAGCTGAAGTTTCTGATACTGTAGTGCATCTTTGGTTTGCAGGTGTTATGTAAGCGAAGTGTTAGAACCCTTGTAGCAATGTTACCTTTAATCAGCACGACTGCGCAGATATTTGACCGACACCACGAAGGAGTTTAGAATCACCCAGGAGCAAATTTTGTAAAATATTGCTACAAAATGGACGTTGTGCAATTTTTCACACGAGTTGTTTTTTAAAACTTTGCACACCAACGAAGCTTAGACATATAGGGAACATTGCATGGTAGGGAAACGATTTCTCTCAATGGACACAATAACCTTTATCAACATTTTGAATATTCATCTCAGTAAATAGTTTAATACCAAAGTTTTCGTGTAATCGTCCAGAAATTAGTTTATATTTAACTGCCAAAATATTTTACCTTTTGATTTCCAATACATTTATAAGTGGTGGGTCAATTAATCGTTTCAATTTTTTTAACGATTAATCGAGAAATTAATCGTTAATTTCCGCAGCCCTAATATATATATATATATAACTTTTTAAAAAGAAAGCATGTTACCTATTCGTTAATCGTCTCCTAAGAGTTAATAATTTATAAAAATGTCAACATATTTTTGTACGAGTTGTTTTTAATTAATTTAAAAAAAAATATAAACAATTTTTGCTAGAAAATACATAAAGTTCCGTTATTGCTACTATTAAGTTATGTAGTAATTAAATTAATGTTCACTAAATAAAAATCACATTTTTATTTGTAATCTAATCAACACACCCGTGACATGTTTTAATTCTATGTTCAGTTATCTCACCTAGTTAGGCTTTGCGTAGTCAGTGTAGTACATCTGGGTTAATTTGATAATCGACAAGTTTTAAACAGATGAAAGTGGGATCTTAGTAGTAAAGATTTAGTTTATGTTAAACATGGATCATTTTTATTTATTTCAACATCAGTTGGATTATAATTAGTATCATAAATAGGTTACAAACTATAATGTAGAGCTTAAAGTTATTTAATTTCTATCTTAGTTATGGATTGTCTTAGGGAAATACCACATTGTTCACATTTCATCATCATCATCATCAGTCCCGTGACCGTTGCGGTCGTTGAGGGGAGCACATGGACACATCAACAGATAACGATCTCCACATATGCCTATTTTGAGCGGCGGCCAATAATTCATGCAATTTTATCCCTGTCCATTCCTTTATATTGTCCAGCCAGCTTTTCCGTTGTCGACCTCTTCGCCGGCACCCTTCTACAGTGCCTTGAATGTTAATTTTTGACAGGATATCATGTCGCAGTACATGACCGAACCATGCCATCTTGCGTCTCTTAATTGTTGTTATCATGGTTTCTTGATGGCCTGCAATAGAGTTTATTCTATCCCAGACATATTCATTTGTCTTATGTTCTAAATAGTAGATCTGGAGAATGTTCCTCATGCATTTGTTTTCAAATGCCTGCAGCTTGCTTTCAGTGGTTGCCATTAGTGTCCAGGTCTCACATCCATATTGGACAATGGTTTTAACGAGAGCTCTGTAAAGCCTTAGCTTTGTTGGCAGGCTTATGTTTTTCCTGTTCCATATTTTGGTCAACTTCGTCATTTTTCACATTTAAAAGTCTTAAAACAAAATATAATTATCAATCTAAGTTTTTATTTTTATTATTATTTTTTTACTAAACTGAACAATTAAATGAAACATGCCAAATGACTTTGCTGACAGGCCAACTGTATTAAAGTTGCTAAGACACTACGGGGTACCACAAGAATTAACAGATATAATTGTGACTTCAAACGAAAGTTTATCAGATTAGATATCATGGAAATATTTGGTTCTAATGCCAAGTTAAATATTTTATGCAGTTTATTTAAACGTTAGTTAGAGATTTAAAAAATATATAATAATTATGAGGGTGTCTGTTAAGATTATT